>SJYT01012792.1:465756-536956 GCA_006410635.1 Cephalophus harveyi
ATTTAATATTTACCTGTTAATATTCCTAAAAGGATATCAAGAACTGAGGACCACCCCCACCCCCAGTTTGAGTTGGAGATACTGAGAGAGAGAGGGGATGGGGGTGGAGGTTGGGAGGAAGGAAGGTGGGGGAGATGGACAGAGTGTGGGCCATAGGCCCTCCTATTCCACAGAGAAGCACAGTGCCAATGCCTTCAAATTGCCTTTGTGTTTGCTTTGCAGTCAAGGTTTCATACCTTGGTATTTATAATTTCTCTGTTTATCATCCATTTCTAATAAGTACTGATTTAATTTTTGTGGGCTTGTTTTTTTGTTTGTTTTTAAGAAAATACAAAAGGTAAAATGTACCAGAGAGGAGCCTTCTTGTAAGTATGAAGTAAAAAATGTTACTTTTGTAAGAAGAGCTAATGAATATCAATGGGAAAATATCATAAAGTTTAGATAAATATCTAATTTTATGAGCATTTGAATTTTATGTTATTATAGTCTGAGTAAAAGCAATAAATTATCCAGAGATCCAAATAATTGAAGATATAATATCCAGTTTCTGATAAGCAGTCAGTTTCATTTGTAGAAACTGATGTGGTGTTTTTCTGAAGAATTTTTAAAGTTCTGAGGAATACTTTGATATTCACTTTTTTAATACTTACTGAAATAATTTAAGGTCAGTAATCTAAGATTCAATGATAAGTTTCTTATGTATTAATATAACACCCATGTACTCAGAATAAGATCTACCATTGTATCTTACTACAGAGACTGTTACTAGACACATGTAGAAAGTGTACCCCAGGAGTGAATATGTGCACACATACCACCATATACACATCAACTTTACTTTCAGATTTTTGGGGCTTTACTTTCAGATTTTAAGGAAGGAAAAATGACTTATTTTGAAAGTTAACTATATTTAAGCCTAAAATACACTAAATACCTATATATTACATTAAATAAACATTTTTACTTTACTGTTTTTACAGCCTTTTGATCAAGGAAGAATTCAGAAAATTTTCCATGCTATATGCAGCCGACTTCACACACTTAACAGATTCTCTTCTAAAGCTGCTAAATACTGATGAGAAATCCTAACTATGATAACTCTTATGACTTTTGTTAAAATTATATGGTAGAGTGTCCTGTTTTGTTAGCTGATTAAAAGTTTTTGGTACAAAATGTGAAGATGGCCAGATGATATAGTCTTCCATTGTGTATTGAATATTTGTGCTGGTATATTCTATATATGTTGTGCTTCTATTAATACTTAACAGTAGTTGGCCGCCCACTATTTTTCTTCCCAAATAAGGGAATTCAAAGAATGTAAATATTCTTTCACAGTATTTGGTCCATCTCAATGGTTTATATGAAATTTATAAATTAAGTACCTTGGAAACATTGTATAAAAAAGGAAAATTTCTATTTTTTAGAATTATTTCTATCTTATGCCTAAAGGTATCTTTCAGTTAATAACAAAACTGAGAAAATCTGTACATAGTTTTAAAATTCAGTTTGTTTTTAAAACAAGACAGCCTTCTTGTTTCCTGAAACCAATCACCACTTTAACACTTATCTGTACAAGACTCACAACTAAAAATAATTTGTCATGATGTATATTAATTTAACTAGCAGCAGATATAAGATTGAAATAACAGTACAGATTTATGCTAAAGTAAAAATTAACAGATTGGTCATATTAGAAACCACATAATCCTCTAGGGGTATGTGTTCATATGTCTGTGTGTGTGTGTAATTTGGAAAGGAATGGTTAATATCTGTCTCTTATCCTTGCTCCTACTCTCTAACTAGGGTCACTTTAACCCACAGGCTGGTCACCCTCCCTAACCCCTTTGCTAATGAGTGGTGGTCCTGCCCCCCTGGCTGGCAGGCCCACCCTTCTTCAGCAAGCTGCTGCCCAGGGAAATGTCACTTTATTATCAATGCTGCTTAATGAAGAAGGACTGGACATTAATTACTCCTGTGAAGATGGCCATTCTGCCTTGTATTCTGCTGCTAAGAATGGACATACAGGTAAAGATGGTACCTTCTTACTTCACTGTATCACCCTCTTGCAAAAGGATGAAGAGTTAAAAGCACTGTACCCATTATTATGAGCAAAATTATTATTTCACATTTTCTCTTCCAGGTGAAATAAAACACTTTTTTTACATGATTTAAAGTTTTGTAAACATTTAAAAATCCAATTTGGACAGTTCAGTAACAATGTAAAATTTTGCAGCTAGCAAAACGTTGTCTTTGTTTTATGCACTTTATTGTGTGCCTAGAAATTTGGGGTCTAGTAACTGTAAAACACATTTTGAATAAAGCCCCCATCTGTTATCACTTTGGCCAGGACAAAATAGCCCTAATTTGTCTCTTAGAAATGGCTGATGTCTGTGAAAGTAAAACCGTAGGGCTTTAGCATATGCTGCAGTGAGGGAAAGTTTTAGTAATTAGGAAAGGTCATGGGTCTGAAATTGTTCTGTAGTTAGAACCAATTTATAGTTATTTGAATTTTTTTAAGAGAATTGAGAGGTTGTGCAACTATACACGACATATTGATGAAGTTGGGGGATTAATCTTGTTCCTTAAAAAGCAAATCTTATAGTCAAATACACTAAAACATAACAATAGTGCAGATAAAGAGATGATCTGATGGCAAATGCAAAGTTAGATAGTAGGCATATATAAGCCATGTGATCCTTGGTGAATTCACATAATGTGGCTTTCTTGGAAGTTTTCAGAGCTTCAGTATGTTCCAGTGGGCTGCATAGAAGATTCCAGGGAACTACAGTTTGAGAACTCATTATTTTAAAAGTATTTTGGAGTACTTCTTCCAAAGCACAGTAGGAATTTCCTCTAATATAGAGAAATTCAGTCTAGTAAATAACATGTGGAACGTGAGGTCTAAGTGGTATTCATGCTTGAATCTGGTGACTTTCTGGAGGTTCTCCTTAATATTCATTCAGGGAGTTAAGTCTAAGATAACCACAACATGAAAGCATTTTAATGATTAAACACCAGAAAGTAAGATTTAACTATTTAAATACAAAGAATGGTATATCAATTTAGTCAAAGCATTTTATTTTCCATCCAGTAACATTTTTTTCTGGGATTGTCTGATGGAAAAACCTGGTAAAACATTTTCTGACATATGACTCTCCTTTCACTCATGCAGCCGACTTCACACACTTAACAGATTCTCTTCTAAAGCTGCTAAATACTGATGAGAAATCCTAACTATGATAACTCTTATGACTTTTGTTAAAATTATATGGTAGAGTGTCCTGTTTTGTTAGCTGATTAAAAGTTTTTGGTACAAAATGTGAAGATGGCCAGATGATATAGTCTTCCATTGTGTATTGAATATTTGTGCTGGTATATTCTATATATGTTGTGCTTCTATTAATACTTAACAGTAGTTGGCCGCCCACTATTTTTCTTCCCAAATAAGGGAATTCAAAGAATGTAAATATTCTTTCACAGTATTTGGTCCATCTCAATGGTTTATATGAAATTTATAAATTAAGTACCTTGGAAACATTGTATAAAAAAGGAAAATTTCTATTTTTTAGAATTATTTCTATCTTATGCCTAAAGGTATCTTTCAGTTAATAACAAAACTGAGAAAATCTGTACATAGTTTTAAAATTCAGTTTGTTTTTAAAACAAGACAGCCTTCTTGTTTCCTGAAACCAATCACCACTTTAACACTTATCTGTACAAGACTCACAACTAAAAATAATTTGTCATGATGTATATTAATTTAACTAGCAGCAGATATAAGATTGAAATAACAGTACAGATTTATGCTAAAGTAAAAATTAACAGATTGGTCATATTAGAAACCACATAATCCTCTAGGGGTATGTGTTCATATGTCTGTGTGTGTGTGTAATTTGGAAAGGAATGGTTAATATCTGTCTCTTATCCTTGCTCCTACTCTCTAACTAGGGTCACTTTAACCCACAGGCTGGTCACCCTCCCTAACCCCTTTGCTAATGAGTGGTGGTCCTGCCCCCCTGGCTGGCAGGCCCACCCTTCTTCAGCAAGCTGCTGCCCAGGGAAATGTCACTTTATTATCAATGCTGCTTAATGAAGAAGGACTGGACATTAATTACTCCTGTGAAGATGGCCATTCTGCCTTGTATTCTGCTGCTAAGAATGGACATACAGGTAAAGATGGTACCTTCTTACTTCACTGTATCACCCTCTTGCAAAAGGATGAAGAGTTAAAAGCACTGTACCCATTATTATGAGCAAAATTATTATTTCACATTTTCTCTTCCAGGTGAAATAAAACACTTTTTTTACATGATTTAAAGTTTTGTAAACATTTAAAAATCCAATTTGGACAGTTCAGTAACAATGTAAAATTTTGCAGCTAGCAAAACGTTGTCTTTGTTTTATGCACTTTATTGTGTGCCTAGAAATTTGGGGTCTAGTAACTGTAAAACACATTTTGAATAAAGCCCCCATCTGTTATCACTTTGGCCAGGACAAAATAGCCCTAATTTGTCTCTTAGAAATGGCTGATGTCTGTGAAAGTAAAACCGTAGGGCTTTAGCATATGCTGCAGTGAGGGAAAGTTTTAGTAATTAGGAAAGGTCATGGGTCTGAAATTGTTCTGTAGTTAGAACCAATTTATAGTTATTTGAATTTTTTTAAGAGAATTGAGAGGTTGTGCAACTATACACGACATATTGATGAAGTTGGGGGATTAATCTTGTTCCTTAAAAAGCAAATCTTATAGTCAAATACACTAAAACATAACAATAGTGCAGATAAAGAGATGATCTGATGGCAAATGCAAAGTTAGATAGTAGGCATATATAAGCCATGTGATCCTTGGTGAATTCACATAATGTGGCTTTCTTGGAAGTTTTCAGAGCTTCAGTATGTTCCAGTGGGCTGCATAGAAGATTCCAGGGAACTACAGTTTGAGAACTCATTATTTTAAAAGTATTTTGGAGTACTTCTTCCAAAGCACAGTAGGAATTTCCTCTAATATAGAGAAATTCAGTCTAGTAAATAACATGTGGAACGTGAGGTCTAAGTGGTATTCATGCTTGAATCTGGTGACTTTCTGGAGGTTCTCCTTAATATTCATCCAGGGAGTTAAGTCTAAGATAACCACAACATGAAAGCATTTTAATGATTAAACACCAGAAAGTAAGATTTAACTATTTAAATACAAAGAATGGTATATCAATTTAGTCAAAGCATTTTATTTTCCATCCAGTAACATTTTTTTCTGGGATTGTCTGATGGAAAAACCTGGTAAAACATTTTCTGACATATGACTCTCCTTTCACTCATCAGTCACTCTTTCCCCGGATGCCCCCCAAAACGAAAGAAACCTTGTCTTAGTTGATGAGTCTGGGGTATATGATCCTGGGGGAAAGAGGCTTCTTTTTCTTCATAATAGCCTGTGGAATCTTATATCGACCCTGAAAGAAATGTCAGATGAGCTGTGCATGAGAGAGGTCCCTTGGGGTTAGTATCTGTCTACAGCCTGTATAGAATTTGGCTCATCGTGAATCTAAGTAGGAAATTAAAATGGCTTTCTATTAAAATCCATAGACTGTGTGAGATTGCTGCTGAATGCACAAGCCCAAGTCAATGCTGCTGATAAAAATGGCTTCACACCCTTGTGTGCTGCAGCTGCTCAGGGACATTTCAAGTAAGTGATGCTCTTAATCCTTTTTTTCCCCCTCATGAAAAGAGCCTCTTTATGATTTGCACATATATTTTAGTTCTGGCTGAATGTGTAAACTAGTACTTAAGATCCTTTGGCAAGTACATTCAACTAAACATCTTTGAGAGTTTAAGTGCAAAGGAGGATCCTAAATTTGCTCTTCTTAATAATAGATGGTTGTATATTGGGAAGTGAAGAAGAGGAATATGCTGTTTCCAAACCTTGTGTGAATGAACTTGCTTCCGAAGAGGAAGATTATTTTTAGCCTATCAACATAAAGTCATCCCTCCTTTCTGTGGGGGTTTGGTTCCAGGACCACCCACAGATGCCACAATGCAAGAATGCTCTGAGTCTGTTATATAAAATGCTGCAGTATTTGCATATAATCTATGCACATCCCCCCCCCCACCTCCGCCCCATACACTTTAAATCATCTCTGGTTACTTATAATACCTAATACAATGTAAATGCTATGTAAATAGCTGCGAGCATGTGGCAAATTCAGGTTTTGCTTTTTGTAACTTCCTAGGATTTTTTTGCAAGTATTTTCCATATGGGGTTGGTTGAACTCGCAAATGTGAAACCTGCACATATGGACAGTCAACTGTGTACGTGGTTATGTAATGGATTGTTACACACTTCATTGTTCACTATTTTCCACCACCTCAACACACACACAAACGTTAATTATTATTATAAATTGTTCAAGTATGCACCTTACTTTATCATTTAAAAAAAAAATTGAAGCAGGAACTTACATGCTTAAAGAAGTTAGAGCACAAAACCGAAAAGAGCCTGTAATTAGAATATACATAAGTTGAGCAGTGATTTCTTCAGTTGCTTAAATAAGTCAGTTGAATAGAGAGATAACTTTTTGTAATGAAGTGATATTTTAATAATATTGATAGAATATAGCTAAATTGCTTTCTTTGCCTGTGCTGAAATGGCAGTCTACGAAGAATGAAAGCTGTTTTCAACTTTTAACTTTTACCAGCCGAATAGAAATGTTTCATTAACAAACATTAATTAGCATTAAACAATTAACAAATCTCAGAATTCTTGACATGAGGTTTTTCAGTTTCACACTGCTGTCATTCTTTGTAAACATGAATTTTTAAAAGTTCAAAATGCATCCTTAATTTATGTATTACTTTTTCTGCATGTTGGACATACATCTCATCACTCTGAATTTATTATTGATGATCAGAACTATTGATTTTGCTGCTGCCTTTTGACATGTATTCTAAGTTCTCCAGGAAAGATTCTTCTTCTGGACTATACTTTTGCCTTTACTGCCAGTAGGCGTTCTGTAGGGCTACTTGCTTGGATAGTGTAGCAGTCATGGGAACGGAGGCATGGATGGATTTGCAAAAAAAGGGAGAACCCTGTGGAAAGGCAGGGAGGCTTGGTTAATTTAAATATACATGAGATACACATCAATAAGTAACTTATTTTTTCTAACGTATAAACAAATCAAATGTTGTCAAAGGAAGCCAAGAGAAAGCTTGCCTCTGAGCAAAAAAACCAAAGATATGCATTGCTTCTTCATTTGGTTATGATTTATTCCTCTTTTCTGAATTTATTCTCATAAATTAATTCCTAAGTGCCATGAAGTCTTGAATTCACCTCACTGCTGTCCTTCCTGATTCTCAGGGCAGTGCATTTCTGCTGAACTGTGTCTTTTTTCCTTGTAAACTAGCCCCATTTCAAGGGAGCGAAACAGCCTTTGCTGCCTTTTCTCCCCGAAACGGCCCTCTCCTCGGTCTGTGCACATGGTGCCCTGCTGTCTGCGCTATTTATAATTATTTTCTCAAGTGAAAATCTCAGAATGACTCAGCAGCCTGACTCTCTTCAAGGTTCAAACTATTTTGAACCACAAATAATATATATGTCAAGCACAGTTAAACATATTCCAAGGGCTCTACTTTTATATGTTGTTTACAGAGAAGTGTCATAAACCAGGTATTCACCCTTGATCAAAGCTGTTATTTTAAATTTTCATGGGAGTAATTAAAATATCTTCCAGCCTTGTTAAAATAGTATCTATATAATAAGACCAGTAATGTAGAGATTATATATATGTAATAATTCATGTAATAAAGATGCAGAATTCTTCTAGCAGTATTTGCTCTTTTTAATATCTTGGTCAGGTGGTACTTCAGACGTCAAACCGAGTTTGTACATAATTAATCATACTGTTGTGTTTAGGTGTGTAGAATTATTAATTGCGTATGATGCTAATATTAATCATGCTGCTGATGGAGGACAGACACCCCTATACCTGGCCTGTAAAAATGGAAATAAAGAATGTATTAAACTCTTGCTGGAAGCTGGAACTGACCGAAGTGTAAAAACCAGAGTGAGTACCTGTATTTTGTATTTTGTCCTCTAATTACAATATGTCTGCAAACTCTGCAGTTCAAAAAATAAAATAAGTTAAAATACAGGTTGCTTTGTTTTATTTAGTTTTGTTTTGCTTTGAATATGTTGGATCCTCATGGTCTGACCTCTGTTCATTTGATTATTCAAAGCAAAATAGTTAGCCTTTCTTTTTAAAGGTAGTCGGTGTAGTACCAGGGAATTGTAAGCCATCGACAAAGGTCTCCTGTCATTGAGTTGTCGTCATCATCCACAGTAGTGCTCATTTGTAATGTGTATAAACAGGAAGCAGTTTTGTAGCAAGACAGTGCCCATTGCCAGGACTTAGAGGAAGGTTACTTGTGCTCACAGACCTGACCTTTGTTTTTGCTGAGATTATGCAGCATCTCACAGAGTTCAAGGTCTTGTCTAATTTGCCTCAGAACTTGAAGCACTGTGTGTGGAAGTCCAGTATGGAACCTAATAGGCTGAAGGAGCCTTGACTCCGTCCCACACAGTCCTGCTGCCTCCTGTACAGGGTGCACAGGTGAAGCCAGATTTAGAAACTGAAGAAACTGAGTCTGATTCACAAGAAGAGTCCTCTAATACGTCTTCTGGCTCAGCACACAAAAATGCATTTGAAACAAGTTCCTCCATTCGCCCTCCCAAGTTGGCCTTTGTCATCCTATCATGATAGACTTGAAGACCAAGAATCAGCCCTTCACACACTGACATGCATTTCTTCAATGGTGGCCCATCTAAGGGCTGGCAGGTTTACGGGACCCACTCTTCACTGGGCTCAGGAATTCTTTTCCTGCAGTTTCCCAGAATGTTAAAAGTGTAATAATTACCATCCTATAGCATATTCGTGATGAATGACAAGTGTAGACATCTTAATTGCCAAAGATGATCTGAACCTTGGATTTCTTCTGTTAATAGAGAATTGACTATACTGTGCATCCAGTTCACAGGAATCACCCTTAAAATTTTCTAGGATAGAAAGGTATATTATGTATTTTAAGGTCACTCTTAGATACTGGATTTTCTTAAATTTTCAAAAGTAAACCCACAAATAATAGTATAATCAGGGATGTAATATAAGCTAGGTATAGACATTTTCCATTGAGTCCTATGGCTAGAGCTTTTTTCTTTACTTTCTATTTTTTGAAAATCTGAGAAAATAGTCCAGTGTTACTTTTATTCATGTTGTTTTATATATTTAAGAACTGACACATACTTATTATAAAATTCTACCTTATATATGAAAAAGGAATGAATTTTACATCAATATCTGAATGAAAAATAAGTAGTGCAACATAAAAATTGAAGTCACATCCTATAAGTTAGAGAACACAGAAATCCATGCTCTCAAGCTAATCGTTGATGAACCGAAAGAAGTCATTAGAAGTACAGAGGCTCCAAAGTACAGAGACAAACAGCATAATTGATAAAAGACCTTAAGGGAATAATTAATTATTTCTCACAACTTTTAATAAGAAATCAAAGGGGAAGACAGAATTTTAAGTTTTTCTGAAATGATTACATGGCCTTTGTAATATAAGGAAGGTCAAGAGCACTTACACTCTAGTCCTTAATTAAGGCTGATCCCTAAGGAAAGGTATCCACAGCCCAACAAAGAACAAGCTATGAAACACTTTGCCTGCCTGGGGTACTCCCAAGGACTGTATCATATTCCAGCTATTGCCAGCCGTGGTCTTGCCTTAGCCAAGTTGATTCCAATGATGTGAAGTACAGAACCAGAGAAAAAGCTACAACATCCAGGAAGAGCTTTAGGAAATGATCAGATGACTCAGTCTAAATGTAGATTATTATCATTTATTGTCTCTCTTCTTCTCTGTCTTCTACTCATTATTATTACTTTTTGAAGTGTACTATCAATTCAGTTCAGTCCAGTTCAGTCACTCAGTCGTGTCTGACTCTTTGAGACCCCATGGACTGTAGCTCACCAGGCTTACCTGTCCATCACCAACTCCTGGAACTTGCTCAGACTCATGTTCATCGCATCAGTGATGCCATCCAACCATCTCATCCTCTGTCGTCCCCTCCTCCTCCCACCTTCAGTCTTTCCCAGTATCAGGGTCTTTTCCAATGAGTCAGTTCTTTGCATCAGGTGGCCAGAGTATTGGAGTTTGAGCTTCAGCATCAGTCCTTCCAAAGAATATTCAGGACAGATTTCCTTTCAGATGGACTGGTTTGATCTCCTTGCAGTCCAAGGGACTCTCAAGAGTCTTCTCCAGCACCAAAGTTCAAAAGCATCAATCCTATTCACTGGAAAAAATTTAGTGTAGCAGCATGAAATACCAAATGAAAAAAAAAAAGGCTAAAGGGAAAATAAAACCAAAATACATATCATCAAAATAATCATCAATTCTTTTATGATAGTCTTAAAAATCTAATGAAGATGGATACCTGAGTAGAAGGCAGACCTCTCTATATATAAAAATGAGAGACTACAGAGGGGATCAAGATTTTCCTTAGAATAGATTTTGTCAAACTTCAGTGCATCAGAGTTGCCCAGAGGGCTGCTAAAACAGAACGCAGGGCCCCACCCCTTGAGATTTCTGATTCAGTAGGTCTTGGATGAGGCTCAACAATTTACATTTCTAACAAGTTCACAGGTGGTGCTGATGTTGCTGATCAGGGAACCACACTTTGAGAACTGCTACCCAAAAAAAAAAATTCTGAGTCTGTTCTAGCAACCAGCTAAGTGTATGATTGGGGCTTCAAAGTAATATGTTCTAGAGAATGGGCCCAATATTTTAGTTGGAATATTTTCTAAGCTTGCATTTACCAGTATCCATCTGCAATCCCAGAGAGGTCCATAGAGGCTGATAGATATCTCATAAAGTTATTTGACTTTGTTTTCCCTTTATGTCTGCCTTTTCCATATGATCTAGAATCTTTCCTTCTGGAATCAGTGGCATAAAATTTTAAGATGACTAGAATTAGCACTCTTCCCTATAAATAGAACTGGCTTATTATACTTGGATATACATTTTTTAAAATGTGTATGCTAAAGTTCATTCTTTCATAATATTAAGTTGAGATTTTGTTTTACATATATAATACATATTTACCAGGCTGGGTAGTACCAACTCACTCCAAATGGTTGAGTGTCAAGAAGAAACTCTTACAAAATAGCAGACATGAGTCAGAGCAATGGAAAGGCACTAATTGACAGAGGTCTGAGAGAACCTAGCTCATGGATGATATTCAGGATTGGAATGCCTGCTTTTCCTGTCTCAGAGGTCCATGGCCGAGAATATTTAGATGTGAACTTTAAATAACACTACTCTCAACATTCATGTTGTAATCAACTCTTTCCCCCCTGGTCGTTTTATTTTCAGGATGGCTGGACACCAATTCATGCAGCTGTGGACACTGGTAATGTGGACAGTCTCAAGCTTCTTATGTACCATGGAGCCTCAGCTCATGGAAACAAGTTGCAGGAGGAGCCTGGGTTGGCCATCTTTGACTTGGATCAAGAAGAGCGTCATGAAGGCACATCCAAGCCTGTTGTTCCTGCAGACCTCATCAACCACGCTGACAGAGAAGGCTGGACTGCTGCCCATATTGCTGCTTCCAAGGGTTTTAAGGTGTGTCTGGTAGCAGCTGGCCTCATTATACAGTTGTAATTTGATAAGTGGCAAAGTTGGCTGCTATTGGCTGAATTTTGCTTGAATATTATTTGCTTGAATATTATTTGCTTGAATAATATAATTTTGCTTGAATATTATTCAATTTTGCTTGAATAATTGGAGACTGAGCAGCACCATTTTCGGAAATGATCAGCTTCCAATAAGAACCAACTATATTTTTATCCAGCAGATATTTACAATCAAGTGTATATAAGATGTCATAAAAATCAGTTTGGAGTTTGTTAACGAATGTGGGAGTAACTCCAGACATTGTATCTCATGTAAAATTAGGAAGAGAAGTTGGATATTGATTGAGGCCTCAAGATTGTTTGAGTTAGTACCAAGGGCATGCAATGATTTTGAGGGCGAACCAGGATTCAAGTACACATGTCCTGTACTCTCAGCTCCTCACCATGCACTACCTGTGCTGTCTCATGATTCATAAGAGAGAGTTCTAGATTTCACTCATTAGAGTGGAGAAAGATTGTGATTATTAAAGAAATAACATGCCATAGGAAGCCATCCATTCATGCTTCTTTTTCCATTTAAATCACTTTAGCAATAATATTGCTTTAACAATGAAAAGCTATCGGGAAGCTCCTGAGTGCGAGGCATTATGGAAGCTAACATTTGTAGGAATCATTTATGTGATTAGGTAACTCCTAGTTCAGTGGCAGGAGTGCAAAATACAAGGCAAGCATAGGCTAAGAGAAGCACCAAAAATTTAAAACAAGGATAGTAGACGTGTGTTTGGAACAATCCAAAAATGCAAATTTTTACTTTTTGGAAGACAGAATGCACGTATTTCAGGGAACAGACCTGTGGAGTATTAGGCTCAGAAATGACTCACTCTGGAGGAGATAGACATGATTTTGGCCTTGCAGGCTGGGTTACATTTGTCACCCATCACTGGGAGAGGAGAGTAGTTGAGATGCAGGGAACAGTAGGAATGGTATGAAAGCAGCCAGGCTCCAGTTGAGCTAACGAAGAGTAGTGAGAAGACAAGACCAGGAGTTTCGTAGTATGGCACAGGCCTTCGGTGATGCACTGAGTCTGAGTTTTATTTACCAGACAGAGTAAAACTGTTGAAAAATTTGTACAAAGGAACAAAAGAATCAGCTCTATCGTTTAAATTGCTTGATTGAGCAATGACATTTAGAAGATTTGGGATTAGGAAAGCATTGATAGCAGGGAGAGAGACTAAGTGAAAGATGATGAGACTGGTGGAAATCATAAGAGAGATCACAGAGTAGAAATGTCCAAGAACTGCAGACAGGTTAGATGCATTGAATGAATGGGATGAATAGAAGGGTCATAGTTACGTTCCCAGAAAGAGGAAAGAAGAGGTGGTGTTGTGATGCAGCAGATAGAATATGGGTTTAGGCCTGCTGAATTTAATGCTGGGATGTGTTCATCCAGATGGAGATATCTGGAAATAGCTAGAAATGTGCATTTGGAGCTCCTGGTTGGTAACTTCCTGTGTTATGATCCAGAGCAGAAGCTGTTCATCTTGGACTTGGGTGTTTTTGAAACAAGTGAGAAACAGGAATGAGTCAGTCCAGTGTGGAGGTATTGCTTGTTAGTAGTAATTTACTCCCAATTATCCTTTAAAAAAAAAAAAAACTACAGTAATTATATGAGCTTGATATTTATGTATTGATTTGAATGGAATGCAATGAATGATATTTGACATAAAAGTACTTGGAAGGCAAGATGGGAAATACGGAAGGCTTAAATTTGAATAGGCATAGTTAATCTAATACAGCGAATCTCATTTGATGGAGAAAATGTGTGTTGCAGGGGTGGTTTTCGACTTGCCTCCCTCTTCTAGAAAATCTCGGAGTATAATGTGAAAGGTTATTGACAGTGGTAGGTTGTTCATGCACTCAACCTGAAGGCAAGAAAAAAAGGCAAAAAAGAAAATGAAACCTGAGCATCACTGAGAGGAGCTCTCCCTCAGGGTGAGTTACCCTTTAGGGCGGGGGCTTATGGTGCCACTCAGCTGCTCCTTTATGAACTCCTGTTAGTCCTGGTGGTTCCATAGCTGAAGATGGCATCTTCATGGATTCCCAGGCCCTTGGCAACATGGATGCTCTGTCAAGGGAAATAGAATTTCTTTCTCATGTCTAATATGACTCTTCCAATATTCTCTTATTTTAAGAACTTAAGATAAATTTTGAATAAGAGGAGAGAGATTTTAGAAAGCGTGGCTGCCAACATTGACACACTGTAAAGAAAAATAATAGATTAAAATAACAGGCTTTTTTTTTTTTTTTTTGCCCCGGAGTAGATACTTTGTCTTCCAGGCTTACCTCTTCATTTACAATTAGGACATTTAAACTATGGGGCTTCCCTGGTGGCTCAGAGGTTAAAGCGTCTGCCTCCAATGCACCAGGCTGGGTAGTACCAACTCACTCCAAATGGTTGAGTGTCAAGAAGAAACTCTTACAAAATAGCAGACATGAGTCAGAGCAATGGAAAGGCACTAATTGACAGAGGTCTGAGAGAACCTAGCTCATGGATGATATTCAGGATTGGAATGCCTGCTTTTCCTGTCTCAGAGGTCCATGGCCGAGAATATTTAGATGTGAACTTTAAATAACACTACTCTCAACATTCATGTTGTAATCAACTCTTTCCCCCCTGGTCGTTTTATTTTCAGGATGGCTGGACACCAATTCATGCAGCTGTGGACACTGGTAATGTGGACAGTCTCAAGCTTCTTATGTACCATGGAGCCTCAGCTCATGGAAACAAGTTGCAGGAGGAGCCTGGGTTGGCCATCTTTGACTTGGATCAAGAAGAGCGTCATGAAGGCACATCCAAGCCTGTTGTTCCTGCAGACCTCATCAACCACGCTGACAGAGAAGGCTGGACTGCTGCCCATATTGCTGCTTCCAAGGGTTTTAAGGTGTGTCTGGTAGCAGCTGGCCTCATTATACAGTTGTAATTTGATAAGTGGCAAAGTTGGCTGCTATTGGCTGAATTTTGCTTGAATATTATTTGCTTGAATATTATTTGCTTGAATAATATAATTTTGCTTGAATATTATTCAATTTTGCTTGAATAATTGGAGACTGAGCAGCACCATTTTCGGAAATGATCAGCTTCCAATAAGAACCAACTATATTTTTATCCAGCAGATATTTACAATCAAGTGTATATAAGATGTCATAAAAATCAGTTTGGAGTTTGTTAACGAATGTGGGAGTAACTCCAGACATTGTATCTCATGTAAAATTAGGAAGAGAAGTTGGATATTGATTGAGGCCTCAAGATTGTTTGAGTTAGTACCAAGGCCATGCAATGATTTTGAGGGCGAACCAGGATTCAAGTACACATGTCCTGTACTCTCAGCTCCTCACCATGCACTACCTGTGCTGTCTCATGATTCATAAGAGAGAGTTCTAGATTTCACTCATTAGAGTGGAGAAAGATTGTGATTATTAAAGAAATAACATGCCATAGGAAGCCATCCATTCATGCTTCTTTTTCCATTTAAATCACTTTAGCAATAATATTGCTTTAACAATGAAAAGCTATCGGGAAGCTCCTGAGTGCGAGGCATTATGGAAGCTAACATTTGTAGGAATCATTTATGTGATTAGGTAACTCCTAGTTCAGTGGCAGGAGTGCAAAATACAAGGCAAGCATAGGCTAAGAGAAGCACCGAAAATTTAAAACAAGGATAATAGACGTGTGTTTGGAACAATCCAAAAATGCAAATTTTTACTTTTTGGAAGACAGAATGCACGTATTTCAGGGAACAGACCTGTGGAGTATTAGGCTCAGAAATGACTCACTCTGGAGGAGATAGACATGATTTTGGCCTTGCAGGCTGGGTTACATTTGTCACCCATCACTGGGAGAGGAGAGTAGTTGAGATGCAGGGAACAGTAGGAATGGTATGAAAGCAGCCAGGCTCCAGTTGAGCTAACGAAGAGTAGTGAGAAGACAAGACCAGGAGTTTCGTAGTATGGCACAGGCCTTCGGTGATGCACTGAGTCTGAGTTTTATTTACCAGACAGAGTAAAACTGTTGAAAAATTTGTACAAAGGAACAAAAGAATCAGCTCTATCGTTTAAATTGCTTGATTGAGCAATGACATTTAGAAGATTTGGGATTAGGAAAGCATTGATAGCAGGGAGAGAGACTAAGTGAAAGATGATGAGACTGGTGGAAATCATAAGAGAGATCACAGAGTAGAAATGTCCAAGAACTGCAGACAGGTTAGATGCATTGAATGAATGGGATGAATAGAAGGGTCATAGTTACGTTCCCAGAAAGAGGAAAGAAGAGGTGGTGTTGTGATGCAGCAGATAGAATATGGGTTTAGGCCTGCTGAATTTAATGCTGGGATGTGTTCATCCAGATGGAGATATCTGGAAATAGCTAGAAATGTGCATTTGGAGCTCCTGGTTGGTAACTTCCTGTGTTATGATCCAGAGCAGAAGCTGTTCATCTTGGACTTGGGTGTTTTTGAAACAAGTGAGAAACAGGAATGAGTCAGTCCAGTGTGGAGGTATTGCTTGTTAGTAGTAATTTACTCCCAATTATCCTTTAAAAAAAAAAAAAACTACAGTAATTATATGAGCTTGATATTTATGTATTGATTTGAATGGAATGCAATGAATGATATTTGACATAAAAGTACTTGGAAGGCAAGATGGGAAATACGGAAGGCTTAAATTTGAATAGGCATAGTTAATCTAATACAGCGAATCTCATTTGATGGAGAAAATGTGTGTTGCAGGGGTGGTTTTCGACTTGCCTCCCTCTTCTAGAAAATCTCGGAGTATAATGTGAAAGGTTATTGACAGTGGTAGGTTGTTCATGCACTCAACCTGAAGGCAAGAAAAAAAGGCAAAAAAGAAAATGAAACCTGAGCATCACTGAGAGGAGCTCTCCCTCAGGGTGAGTTACCCTTTAGGGCGGGGGCTTATGGTGCCACTCAGCTGCTCCTTTATGAACTCCTGTTAGTCCTGGTGGTTCCATAGCTGAAGATGGCATCTTCATGGATTCCCAGGCCCTTGGCAACATGGATGCTCTGTCAAGGGAAATAGAATTTCTTTCTCATGTCTAATATGACTCTTCCAATATTCTCTTATTTTAAGAACTTAAGATAAATTTTGAATAAGAGGAGAGAGATTTTAGAAAGCGTGGCTGCCAACATTGACACACTGTAAAGAAAAATAATAGATTAAAATAACAGGCTTTTTTTTTTTTTTTTTGCCCCGGAGTAGATACTTTGTCTTCCAGGCTTACCTCTTCATTTACAATTAGGACATTTAAACTATGGGGCTTCCCTGGTGGCTCAGAGGTTAAAGCGTCTGCCTCCAATGCGGGAAACCCAGGTTCGATTCCTGAGTTGGGAAGATCCCCTGGAGAAGGAAATGGTAACCCACTCCAATATTCTTGCCTGGAAAATCCCATGGACGGAGAAGCCTGGTAGGCTACAGTCCACAAGAGGTTAAAGTGTCTGCCTCCAATACGGGAAACCCGGGTTCAATCCCTGAGTCGGGAAGATCCCCTGGAGAAGGAAATGTAACCCACTCCAATATTCTTGCCTGGAAAATCCCATGGATGGAGAAGCCTGGTAGGCCACAGTCCACAGGGTCGCAAAGAGTCGGACACAACTGAGTGACTACTTCACTTCAAACTATGAAGAGATGAATAGATGTTGGGAATGAACACCAGATTGCCTGGTTTTATTACTCTTCACAAGATACCACTCAGCGTGCCTTCCTAGTCATGAGTATTGGAAAATATTTTTGCATCCTTTGCCTAATACAGTGTTTATATTGTGGCTGAGACAGTTCTCCAGAGAGGTAATCTATTCACAACTAAGTTGCTAAGACTAGTTTTCAGAAAAAATACATTACAATCCTGAGTTAATCATTGTGTGGGTGAAGAGATTCTATACTGACCACAAGTAGGGCTTAAAAGATGTATGGTTTTGTTTTTTTTTTTTAACCATAGCATACATGCGTCTGATCTACATAAGGGAGTAGCACCCTTGTTACCCAAGAAAATCACTTCAATTTCCACATGTTTTTCAACTGACAAACGTGGGATTTGGGAGCTTGAAGACACATAGCTCATCTATTCCAACCCCCTTGCCTTGCAGATGAAAAAGTTTCAGTTTTGGGAAATAGCATAACTAATTCCCCAAAGTCAGTTCATAGAAGATCAGGTTCCTCAGTCAGTCCTTTTTCCACTTAGTACTTGGTCTTTTTCCCAGTGACTAAGCAATTGATGCAAATCACCATTGGTCTTTGGTGACCAGAAGAGCTCTCTCTAAAGCTGGTCTGTGACTTACTCCACAGCCGAACTCGTCACTGAGGATAAACTTGTTTTCATCACTCAGTGTGAGCAGATAGAAGAGTTTCTTAGTGAAACTCTGTGTTCTGTCATGAGAACTTTGACACATCAAGTTCCTCCAGCAGAAATAGATTAGGGAGAGTGTCTGGATTTGAGCATCTGGTTGTCGAAGCTCTCATACAACAGATTCCTTATTTGAGGGATTGCATGTTGTAAGTACAGGAGCAGATAATAATTCTGGCTTACATATTGCCAAAGCTGGAGGCTTCCCATCACTCCTGTTCTTACTCAGTCTTTCTGCGTTGTTGGACATGTTGATTCTAATGCAGACCTCTCCTTGGCTTCCACACTACCCCTTCCTTGCTTCCCTTCTGAATTTGATGATCAGGCTTTTTCTTTTTTCTGTTCTTCCTCTTTTATTTTTTAACCCTAGGCAACTCTCAAGCCATCCTAGCTGCCTAGTCCTATTTTTAAGAATTTATCCAGTCTTTCAACTTCAACTGTGGCTTCTACAATAACTCTTCCCAAGCCCAGATCTCTCACCTGGCTTTTTACCTGCTTTCCAGTCATTTATTTTCTGCCATCCTAGAGATCATCCCTAAGCAGGCCCATGGTCCTGTGGTCAGGCAGTGGTCCTCTTATTGAAAGAGAACATCTTTATGCTGTTCTCGCATTGTTCTGGGATTGTAGACTGACTGTTGCCTTTTTAGCTCTTAACCAGGTGAATCCCAGGCATTTCCTCCCACATTCTAGCATCCGCCCTAACTGGATGGTCTGCTTGAGGTGTGTGTCTTAAGTGCAGAGGCCCACATAGAGCCCTACAATGTAGATTTTCTCTCCCTAGGTCATGCCTACAAAGAAGAAAAAAAAAAATGATAGGAGTCCCTAGAATTCTTTCTTGTCACAGAGAGTTGGGTACCTGGCTAGAAAAGACAAAGACAGGAAAACTTGTGAGGTTGGACCAAATCTTTGGGACTGGATCCTAATCATGGCAAATAGAAATCCATGCTTTGGAGTCTTTTATTTTTGTGTGCTTTTGATTCTCCTTGACTATTTTTCCCTTAATTTTAATAAGATTATTTTTGAAAAGGCCAGATTGACTCAACTGTGTGTAGACACAGGAAAGGCTCTTTTTTGAAACCTCATTCCAGAATGTCCAGTGCAGAGTATTGTGCACTTGCTTAATTTAACCACCAGTTACTCACTGAGAAGATCCTAAAGGATTCTCACATAAACTTGGCCAACCCAGAGTTGTGCCCCCACCCCTCACTGAAGATCTACACTTTCCCATGTTTTCCACTGACACCTTTCATGGATCTAGTTTGACCCTTTTTCTCCTGTCACTCTATACTTTCCCCCTTGATTGATCTTACTGGTCCTCAGAATATAATCTATAGAGGTTCCAGAATCTTCTCTCTAGCCCACTTATTCACGTCCTCAGTCCTTTCAGGAAGATCCTGGGTAGGAAGCCCACGATTTACAGGGCATCTCGTTGATACCCCAGTTGGCCCAATACAGTCCTTGTGGATGGCCGTCATCCCAGTGGAACCATTAACAGTGCCCCCTTTTACTCCTAAAAGTGTCTCAGTTTAGACAGGTGTATGGTAACCCTGTCAATGGCCATTGCTGTCATTCTATAGTGGTGGTGGTGGCGCTTCGTCACTCAGTTGTGTCCAACTTTTTGCAACCCCATGGACTGGAGCCCGCCAGGCTCCTCTGTCCATGGGATTTCCCAGGCAAGAATATTGGAGTGGGTTGCCATTTCCTTCTCCAGGGGATCTTCCTGACCAGGGATGGAACCCATATCTCCTGCAAGTCTCATGCATTGCAGGTTGCTTCTTGACTGCTGCGCCATCCAGGAAGCCCTACTGATGGCCATATTCACATTTACTTCCACCAAACAGCTCCATGAGGATGTGTCCCCAGACTTCTGTGTCTATAATACATCTCTGTTCCTCCTCTCTTAATCCAGTAACATCATCTGACATTTGTGTCTCTTGCTCCATCTTCCTAAATTATTGAGTTCAAATGATGGATACAGTACTAGATTTTATTCCTTTATAAATGAGTGCATGAACAAAGAGGAGGCTGTGTTTTTAAACACATTCCAGGATGTCCCTCGGGGAGCCCTCATCACAGGCTGTCTGAACTTGCATAGGCGGCTGTGGTCTCCCCATCTCCAGTCTCCCCACCTCCTTCATGCTGCTTTGAGAGGGACCTTTGTAACAGGGGGAGTTGGCCGTGTAGTTTACCCTTCATCTTTCCAAGGATAACTGATCTTTCTGTCACTTCGAGGATGAGTGCCAGCCCTGTACATGACAATCAGGTCCCTTCCAGCTCCGGCCTCAGCCTCTTCACACCAGCACATCCTGGCTCCTTCTCCCCTGTGCTCTCTGCTCGAATCCTGCAGACATCCTGTGCTGTCTCCTCTCCCTGCCTTTGCATCTGCTGTTCCCATTACCCCAAATGGCCCCTTCTGTCCTGACCCTCCCTGCCTGGAAAACATCTCAGCTTAGGTCTTGGCTTCCAAGAGTTCATTGCTCCCAGGGTACCTCTTCACACTTCACTTAGGGAGCTTGTTCTTTACTGGAATTATTTATATACCTCCTTCCCTCTCCACTGCCTCCAAAAAAATCACTTTTCATCATTGTATATATTGTGCTCAGTGGTCTCTGGCCCACGAGTACTAAATGTTTGTTGAATCAATGAGTAAATGAGTAAATTTTATGACAGTTCTTTCTTAACCAGTCTTCTTTTTGTCACTTTGTTTTTCAGTATGTCTTCCAAACTCACTAATTGGTTTTCAGAACTGAGTTGATCATGGCACCTGTCTACCCAGATGTATCCTTATGTCTCCTGCAAAGAGTCCATGCTCCCTCACCCTCAGCTCTTCATGGCTAACTCCAGCCACCTTCATCTCCCCCCTAAATCTCTGCCTCCTCGGCTGTTGTTACCCATTGTGTTGTTTCTCCATCTGCCCTGCTCTGCCCACCAGTGGACACAGCCACATCCCAAGGTTGTTCCTGACGTGTGTGCTGGGCCTCACCTGGGCATTTGCGGACTGAATTCCCTCCACTCCTTCTGCCCAAGCTCAGTCTCTCAAGTTGCCCACCCTGACCTGGGTCTTATCTCTAACTCTTTGGACTTGGGTGTTCTCCTTAGTCTGCCTGGCACTGATATCTTTCTTCTCAGCTCTTAAAGGCCACTGACAGAGGTGGTTCATTGACCCTAAACATCCTTTCTCCCCTCTTCTACAATAACGAACCTCTCAGAGTTCAGCCCCAAATAGACTACATTTTCCAGCTTCCTGGAAGATGATCATGGCTGCCTACCTAAGTTCTGGCGATTGGAATGTGAGTGGAAATAGAAGCCGAAACCAAAGCCCACTGTCTTTTAAAGTCTCTGCTCGCTAGAGACATGTATCTGTGTTGTGGTTAATAGCACTTTGACTTAGACTTATTCATCTGGACTTCTTGGTCCACATCCCTTGGAACAGCCTGCCCAGGTTAAGTCCCCTGAGAATCCGTGTCCAGAAACAGCAGTTGGCTTCACAGCATTTGTTCTCTTCGCTCAGATCCCACCCATCAACGAGAGAGCTTAGATGTTTTTCTCTACCTTTCCCACTTCCTCTTCTGCTGAGAAAAACTTTGCCCCTCACTTCCATAGGCCCCCTTTCCTGCATGTTTTCCTCATGACTCTTGACAATATGTCAGGTTTCTGCCAGAGAAACAGAACTGTTACCTTATTCATCGTCACAACCCTGGGGTCTTAACCCAGCTCCTGGCACCCAGGTGCTTTGTACCTATTTCATAACGTTGTGAGGTTTGATGAGCATTAAATATGTGTGCAATGTTGTAACGGTGCCTGGCACTTAGTATGTGCTTGAATAGTTTTTGTAGCTGCTGTTGTTAAGTGTCAGTTAGGTACAGTTTTCATCTTTGTGTTCCCATGGAGCCCAGCGGAGTGCTGTGAAACTCACAGTTGTGGCTCTATTTGGATATGCCTTATCCTGCTATCTTTCTGACATTCTGTGCTTCCTTATAGAGAAAGCCACTGCTTAGATTATTGCCTACTGATCTGCCTGACTATAATAATTATACACAACCCACCTTATAGGTGGACTTGAATCTTGCAAATTTTGGTTGTATCTTTTATCATTTCTGTTTCTAATTTGAACTAACATCACCTAGAATTATGACATTTGTTGATGTACTATAATTCCTCACCACTTACCTGAATACCTGGGCTGTTTTCTAATTAGTGATGATTATGTTGATTGTAACAAATAGAGCAAGCTAATAAATATTGAGAGTGTTTTATGTGCCAAGAATATAAATTACCTATCTTTTCATTTAAATCACCTAACAACCTTATGAAATATAGATGTATGAGACACAGATAAGGAAACTGAAGCAGAAAAATGTTAAATGATTTACCAAAAGTCAGACAAAAATCACTTATAATGGCAGGATAAGACCCCAGGTCTGTTTTACCTCTAACCTGTTTTTGCTACAAGTACTAACTTGTGTAATAAATGTGTTATTTCTGTCTCTTATCATCTGAGAATTCATGAAGTTTAGTGCTCAGATTGCATTCTGCTTGAATCTTTCATTTGAGTCAATTTCATTAACTCCATGCATTTACTGATTTTGTACAAATTAGTAATATCAATGGGATAAAAACTACTATTTATTTATTTGGCTTAGTTTTTGGTTCATTTCTTAGCTTAGTGATTTTTTAAAACTTGAACCCCAGACCTATGAAAGCCAGACTTTGATTGTTAGAGGAGATCCCTCCAGCCTCAACAGCAGCAGTGATAAATGCTGTCAGTTAATCCCTTTGCAGGCAAACAGATTTTCTTTATTCAAAGGTCCTCTGGCTCAGCTCCTCCATTTTGCAGATACCGAGGCCTTGTCTCCCATCCCCTCAGCATCCAAAAAGAGCCCCTATATTAAATCAGCACTGGCTTCCTTTTCATATTTCGCTTACTTGGTGATCTCAGCTTACTCTTTTTCTTTCTGACCCTTATGCATTCCTTGTATTTCCTCATGGACTATGATTGCATTTAAAATATGTTTAGGAGGCAATAGGAAACAACTGGAACTCAGATATACTCCTGGTGGGAGTGGAGTTTGGTATAACCACTTTTAAAAGCTCTTTGCAGTATACACAGATATAGAACATGTGCATACCATGTGCCCCAGGAGACCAACTCTGTATGTACACACAATAGAAATGTGTACCTGTGTCTGCCAAAGGACACGTATCAGAATGTCCATGCTGCTGCTGCTGCTAAGTCGCTTCAGTCATGTCCGACTCTGTGTGACCCCATAGACGGCAGCCCACCAGGCTCCCCCGTCCCTGGGATTCTCCAGGCAAGAACACTGGAGTGGGTTGCCATTTCCTTCTCCAATGCATGAAAGTGAAAAGTGGAAGTGAATAGTAGAAACCAAATGTCCACCAACAAGAATAGAGATAAATTGTGGGATATCCATGTGATACACAGTAATTTTTAAATAGGATTAATTGAATCATAACTATTCCTAATACATGTATGAATTTTATAGCATTATGGTGAATGAAAAGAAGCCAGATATAAAAGTGTACCTGTAATATGGTTCCATTTATATAAAACTCTTAAAACAGACCAAGTGGACTTCTCATCTTAGAAATCATAATAGTAGCTGCCTTTGTGAGGAGAAAGGAGGGATTAGTGACTGAGATGGAACGTTAAGGGGGCTTCCAGAGTACTCCTCCCACGAGTATGTTCACTCTGTGATAATTCTGCAGGCTTCACACTTATTTATGTACTTTTCTACATAGATTTTATACATCAGTAAGGAAAACACGTTTTATAAAACAGTCAAAAAAGTATCTTAGAGCAAGATTAGGGAAAGCTGTTCAGACTGCCTAGTTTACTGTGTTGTCAGAAGCAAAAGTCAGCCCAAAGCCTGGGTGTGGGTGTGGGTGTAGGTGTGTGTAGGTGTAGCTGTGTGTAGGTGTGTTTGGGCGTGTAGGGAAGTGATGGAAGGAACAGTGTGTGTTTTGGTTGTTAGTTCCTTTTCATGGTTTCTGGTTTGTTCCGTTTTGTGCTTACTTAGATGGGAAATCAGTAGACAAATCAAGAAGTAGTAGAAGTTGAAATAGCAGAGCTCCTTGATAAATATCCCAAGGTAGTATCCTGCCTTTCACTTACTTGAAAATGTTTGCATATATGTATATATATTGTCTGTCTACCACTTTGAATTGAAAAACTTTGGAAAACTAAGACCTTTCACTTGAAAGGCTAGTGATACCTTTTGAGTGGAGACTCCCTGGAGCAACACAGAAGAAACTGAAAAGGCAGGGGCACGTAATTCCCATGTCTGCTGAGAGTGTTTTTCTAAAACCTCAGTCAGTGTGGTGTTTACATATAATTTTCAAATAAAAATAAGACAACATAAGATCCAAAATATATTTGTGGTTACAAGGACTCTGGGACAGAATTGGAACCCTGCACTTTTATGACCAGGAAGACAATACCTGGTCTAGAAGACAACGCTGGGCTTTCGACTGTAGCAAAAGTCTTTTTGTATTTCCAGATTACCGTAAAAGGATACTGTCTGCCCGTCTTTTTTCCTTAATGGCACTCTGCAAACTGAGTGATTAGTAAGCCAGTTTTTTCACTTGAAACCTAAGAGACTGTTCTAAGAGCAGCAGTGTTTTGATCTTGTGAATCACATGTAAGTGAAGCCCTCTTTGCTTTTCACTTGGAGACAGTGTTTAGATTAATATATATATTTGGGTTGTTGGAAAAGAAATAAGCTTTCTGATTGAGAATTCCAGATTGGCTTGCTACAGGCCACTGAATCTTCCCTTGGAGTTTTCACTTGAGTTGATTCATTTGGACAGGAGGTAATGGAGTTCTTGTCTTCACAGAACTGCCTAGAAGTCTTGTGTAGGCACGGAGGGCTGGAGCCGGAAAGAAGAGATAAGTGTAACCGGACCGCACACGATGTTGCTACTGATGACTGCAAGCACCTGCTGGAGAATCTGAGTGAGTGCCCTGTGCAGCTGCGTTGCTTGTCCTGCATCTGCAATGCAGGGGCCTCTGGGACTGTGGCAAAGATACTGATGCAGCTTCAGTTTTCTCATTCTCTTCTTAACTTCCACTGAACACTAGCTGCTATAGAAACACTGATTATAAATGGGGTACTTTTATTTTTCCGTGTAGAATGGCTTTTTACAGAATTACTGAAATAGTGCTAGCTCTTTCTCGTCTTTGACCTTGGACAATATTTAATAATCATTGCTTTTTTTTTCTTCTGACTTAGATTATCTTTAGCTTTCTAGACATGAGACTAGGAAGGTAGAAAAAAAAATTATGGCCAAGTAGTTTGCTTTAGCTGACAGTGTGAATGTAGGCAGGTCAGTTATCTCTCAATATCTGGTTGCCTGCCTGTCTAGGAAGATAACCATTTGGTTCCATTACAGCTCTAAGAGTATAGCTTCTCAGCACATGCTGTGAAAGTTTCACTTGCGGGTGTGTGAATTTGGAGTGCTCAGTTCAGTTCAGTCGCTCAGTCGTGTCCGACTCTTTGCAACCCCATGAACTGCAGCATGCCAGGCCTCCCAGTCCATCACCAACTCCTGGAGCCTACCCATCTCATGTCCATTGAGTCGGTGATGCCATCCAACCATCTCATCCTCTGTCCCCTTCTCCTCCTGCCCTCAATCTTTCCCAGCATCAGGGTCTTTTCAAATGGGTGAGCTCTTCGCATCAGGTGGCCAAGATATTGGAGCTTCAGCTTCAACATCAGTCCTTCCAATGAACACCCAGGACTGCTCTCCTTTAGGATGGACTAGTTGGATCTTCTTGGAGTGCAAGGGACTCTCAAGAGTCTTCTCCAGCACCACAGTTCAAAAGCATCAATTCTTCTGCACTCAGCTTTCTTCACAGTCCAACTCTCATATCCATGCATGACTACTGGAAAAACCATAGCCTCTACTAGACAGACCTTTGTTGGCAAAGTAATGTCTCTGCTTTTGAATATGCTGTCTAGGTTGGTCATAACTTTCCTTCCAAGGAGCAAGTGTCTTTTAATTTGATGGCTGCAATCACCATCTGCAGGAATTTGGAGCCCAGAAAAATAGTCATCCACTGTTTCCCCATCTATTTGCCATGAAGTGATGGGACCGATGCCATGATCTTAGTTTTCTGAATGATGAGGTTTAAGCCAACTTTTTCACTCTCCTCTTTCACTTTCATCAAGAGGCTCTTTAGTTCTTCTTCATTTTCTGCCATTAAGGGTGGTGTCATCTGCATATCTGAGGTTATTAATATTTCTCCGGGCAGTCTTGATTCCAGGTTGTGCTTCATCGAGCCCAGGATTTCTCATGATATACTCTGCATAGAAGTTAAATAAGCAGGTGACAATATACAGCCTTGACATACTCCTTTTCCTATTTGGAACCAGTCTGTTGTTCCATGTCCAATTCTAACTGTTACTTCCTGACCTGCATACAGGTTTCTCAAGAGGCAGGTTAGGGGGTCTGGTATTCCCATCTCTCAGAATTTTCCACAGGTTATTGTGATCCACACAGACAAAGGCTTTGCATAGTCAATAAAGCAGAAATACATGTTTTTCTGGAACTCCCTTGCTTTTCCAATGAGCCAGCAGATGTTGGCAATTTGATCTCTGGTTCCTCTGCCTTTTCTAAAACCAGCTTGAACATCTGGAAGTTCATGGTTCATGTTGTTAAAGCCTGGCTTGGAGAATTTTGAACATTACTTTGCTAGTGTGTGAGATGAGTGCAGTTGTGCGGTAGTTTGAGCATTCTTTCGCATTGCCTTTCTTTGGGATTGGAATGAAAAGTGACCTTTTCCAGTCCTGTGGCCACTGCTGAGTTTTCCAAATTTGCTGACATATGAGTGCAGCACTTTCACAGCATCATCTTTTAGAATTTGAAATAGCTCAACTGGAATTTCATCACCTCCACTAGCTTTGTTCATAGTGATGCTTCCTAAGGCCCACTTCACTTCACATTCCAGGATATCTGGCTCTAGGTGAGTGATCACACCATCGTGATTGTCTGGTTCGTGAAGATCTTTTTTGTACAGTTCTTCTGTATATTCTTGTCACCTCTTCTTAATATCTTCTGCTTCTGTTAGGTCTATACCATTTCTGTCCTTTATCGAGCCCATCTTTGCATGAAATGTTCCCTTGGTATCTCTAATTTTCTTGAAGAGATCTCTAGTCTTTCCCAATCTGTTGTTTTCCTCTATTTCTTTGCGTTGATTGCTGAGGAAGGCTTTCTTATCTCTCCTTGCTATTCTTTGCAACTCTCCATTCAGATGGGTATATCTTTCCTTTTCTCCATTGCTTTTCACTCTCTTCTTTTCACAGCTATTTATAAGGCCTCCTCAGATAGCCATTTTGCTTTTTGCATTTCTTTTTCTTGGGGATGGTCTGGTCTTGATCCCTGTCTCCTGTACAATGTCACGAACCTCATTCCATAGTTCATCAGGCACTCTATCAGATCTAATCCTATAAATCTATTTCTCATTTCCACTGTATAATCATAAGGGATTTGATTTAGGTCTTACCTGAATGGTCCAGTGGTTTTCCCCACTTTATTTAAGTCTGAATTTGGCAATAAGGATTTTGTGATCTGAGCCACAGTCTGCTCCCGGTCTTGTTTTTACTGACTGTATAGAGCTTTTCCATCTTTGGCTGCAAAGAATATAATCAGTGTGATTTTTGCGTTGACCACCTGGTGATGTCCATGTGTAAGGTCTTCTCTTGTGTTGTTGGAAGAGGGTGTTTGCTATGACCAGTTCATTCTCTTGGCAAAACTCTATTAGCCTTTGCCCTGCTTCATTCCGCGTTCCAAGGCCAAATTTGCCTGTTACTCCAGGTGTTTCTTGACTTCCTACTTTTGCATTCCAGTCCCCTATAATGAAAAGGACATCTTTTTTGGGTGTTAGTTCTAAAAGGTCTTGTAGGTCTTCATAGAACCATTCAGGTTCAGCTTCTTTAGCATTACTGGCCGGGACATAGACTTGGATTACCGTGATATTGAATGGTTTGCCTTGGAAACGAACAGAGATCATTCTGTCGTTTTTGAGATTGCATCCAAGTACTGTGTTTCCGACTCTTTTGTTGACCATGATGGCTACTCCATTTCTTCTAAGGGATTCCTGCCCACAGTAGTAGATATAATGGTCATCTGAGTTAAATTCACCCATTCCAGTCCATCTTAGTTCGCTGATTGCTAGAATGTTGATGTTCACTCTTGCCATCTCCTGTTTGACCACTTCCAGTTTGCCCTGATTCATGGACCTGACATTCCAGGTTCCTATGCAGTATTCCTGTTTACAGCATCAGACTTGCTTCTGTCACCTATCACATCCACAGCTGGGTGTTGTTTCTGCTTTGGGTCCATCCCTTCATTTTTTCTGAAGTTATTTCTCCACTGATATGCAGTAGCATATTGGGCACCTACCGACCTAGAGTGGTGGATCAGATGAAATAGTATGACCTCTTATGTCAGGATTATCACTCGCCCCTTCCAGTCAGCCAGCTCTCTCAGTAGTGGTCTTGAGCTTACATTCTAATATTGAGACAGAATATGAACAATAAACATAAATGATTCATTATATAGTATGTGAGATGGTAATATGTGCTACATAAAAGACTAAGAGGGATGGAGAGTGAGAGGATGGGTTTCAGTTTTTAAAATGATAGGCAGTCAGCCTCACCACCAAGACATCTAAGCAAACATTTTGGAGGTGGGGAAGGGGTAGCTCCGAGGATCTCTCAGGTAAGAACTCTGCAGGCAGAGCGTCAAGTGGACTGAAGCCCTAACAAGTAGAAGCCTATCTATGTGTCTGAGGAAGGGCACTCAGGGCCGAATGATTGGGCTGTAATGAGTGAGGGAAGGAAGTAAGAAGACAGGTCAAAGAACTTACAGGATGGGAGAAGGGTGGAGCCATTCTGGGGAGTTAAGGTAGCTATTTCAGTGTTTGAGCATAGTAGTGATGGGACCTGGTGTACATTTTTTTTTTTTTTTTAAGAATTTTTGTCATTTTTAAATTTAGGAACATTATAAGCATTCCTACCCTATTAAAAAAGATATTTGTTAGCTATTTCATGTTAAAATTTGCTTTTATCAACTTATTAGACATAAGTGAGCTTCTAACTAATAGAACATTGTAAATCAACTATATTCCAAAAAAATTGTTTAAATGGTTACTAAGAAAAGATAAAATCAAAGGAATCTCATAATAATTGTAAAAGTGAATCCTGGCAATGTCCCTAATAAGAATGGTGTACATTATAATGGTGTCTCTGACTGCTTTGTCAAAAATCAACTAGGAAGTCACAGGCCTAATGTAGCCAGTAATGCCTTCTCAGTTCAGGATCGTAGTAGATAAGGACATGTGGGTTCTGGATATAGCTAAGGATAAGCCAACAGAACTTCCTAATGACTGACTGTGAAGTACGAGAGAGGGGATTTATGGATAACTTCCAAGATTTTCAGCCTGAACAACTGGCAGTATAGCGTTGCCCTCAGCTGTCAAGGGAAAGGCTTTGGGGAAGCTGATTTTGTTGACAAAGATCAGGAGTTACATTTTGAATTATGAATTTGAGACATCTGTTAGGGTGTCTCTGTAGGAGGTATCAGATCAGCAAGAATTGTGAAGATGGGTATGAGCTGGGTTTACAAATCTGAGAGTCAACAGTCTAGAGATAGTTTTTAAAGTCATGGAACTGGATTAGGTTATGAAGGCCGTGAACACAGATAGAAAAAATAAGAGACATAAATGAGCCTTGCCAGACTCTATTATTAAGAAGTCTGCAAAAAGGGAAGGGGCCAGCAAAGGAACAACAGTAGAGGATGACCAGTGCGGTGTGAGGAAATCCATGAGGAGTGCACTGAAGAGCAGAGAGATCAGTTATGTTGGAAGCTGTTGAGTAAAGACCGAAAATAAAATCTAGTAGTTGGTCATTTCCCCTTCCTCGATCATAGCTTCTTGTGGTGAAAGGGCTTGCATAACTCAGTGAAGCCGTGAGCCTTGCCATGCAGGGCCACCCAAGACGAACAGGTCATAGTGAAGAGTTATGATAAAATGTGGTCCACTGAAGGAAGAAGTGGCAACCCACTTCAGTATATTTTGCCAAGAGAACCCAATCAACAGTATGAAGAGGCAGACAGATATAACACCAGAAGATGAGCCCTCTGTGTCAGAAGGTGTCCGATCTGCTACTGAGGAAGAGCAGAGGGCAATTACTAATAGCTCCAGAAAGAATGAAATGTCTGGACCAAAGCGGAAATGATGCTCAATTGTGGATGTTTCTGGTGTTGAAAGTAAAGTCTGATGCAGTAAAGAACAATATTGCATAGGAACCTGGAATGTTAGGTCCATGAATCAAGGTAAATTGGATGTGGTCAAGCAGGAGATGGCAAGATTGAACATCAAATCTTAGGAATCAGTGAACTAAAATGGACAAGAATGATCAAATTTAATTCAGATGACCATTGTATCTACTACTGTGGGCAAGAATCACTTAGAAGAAATGAAGTAGCCCTCATAGAGTCCAATATGCAATACTTCGGTGTAATCTCAAAAACGATAGAATGATCTTGGTTTATTTCCAAAGCAAACCATTCAACATCACAGTAATCCAAGTCAATGTGCCAACCACTGATGCAGAAGAAGCTAAAGTTGACTGCTTCTATGAAGACTTACAAGACTTTCTAGAACTAACACCAAAAAAAGATGTCTTTTCATCATAGGGAATTTGAATGCAAAAGTAGGAAGTCAAGAGAGACCCAGAATAACAGGCAAGTTTGGCCTTGGGGCACAAAATAAAGAAGCAGGGCAAAGGCTAATGAGTTTTCTTAACAGAACACACTGGTCATAGCAAATACCATTTTCCAACAACCCAAGAGATGACCATACATGGACATCATCAGGTGGTCAATACCAATATCAGATTGGTTATGTTCTTCACAGACCAAGATGGAGAAGCTCTATATAGTCAGCAAAAAAAAAAAAACAAGACCTGGAGCTGCCTGTGGCTCAGATCATGGGGTCCTTATTGCAAAACTCAAGCTTAAATTGAAGAAAGTAAGGAAAACCACTAAGCCATTCAGGTATGACCTAAATCAAATCCCTTATGTTTATACAGTGATGGTGACGACTAGCTTCAAAGGGGTAGATCTGATAGAGTGTCTGAAGAACTATGGACTGAGGTTCATAACATTGTACAGGAGTTAGTGATCAAAACCATACCAAAGAAAAAGAAATGCAAGATGGCAAAGTGGTTGTCTGAGGAGGCTTTACAAATAGCTGAGAAAAGAAGAGAACTGAAAGGCAAAGGAGAAAAGGAAAGATATACTCAACTGAATACAGAATTCCAGAGAATAGCAAGGAACGATAAGAAGCCCTTCATAAATGAACAGTGCAAAGAAGTAAACAATAGAATGGGAAATACCAGAGATCACTTCAAGAAACTTGGAAATATCAAGGAAACATTTCATGTGAGGATGGTGCATGATAAAAGACAGAAATGGTAAGGACCTAACAGAAGCAGAAGAGATTAAGAAGAGGGGGCAAGAATACACCAAAGAACTGTTCAAGAAAGGTCTTAATGACCCGAATAACCACGATGGTGTGGTAACTCACCTAGAGCCAGACATCCTGGAGTGTGAAATCGAGTGGGCCTTAGGAAGCATTACTACGAACAAAGCTAGTAGAGGTGAAGGAATTCCAGTTGAGCTACTTAAAATCCTAAAAAATTATGCTGTTGAAGGGGTGCATTCAGTATGTCAGCAAATTTGGAAAACTCAGAAGTGGCCATAGGACTAGAAAGGTTAATTTTCATTCCAGTCCCAGAGAAGAGCAGTACCAAACATATTCAAACACAGTTGCCCCCATTTTGCATGTTTGCAAGGTTATTCTCAAAATTCTTCAAGCTAGGCTTCAACAGTATGTGAACCGAGAATGTCCAGATGTATAAGCTGGATTTAGAAAAGGCAGAGGAACCAGAGACCAAATTGCCAATATCCTTTGGATCATAGAAAAAGCAAGGGAATTCCTGAAAAAGCATCTATTTCTGCTTCAGTGAGTATGTTCAGTCTTTGACTATGTGGATTCCAGCAGTTTGTTAAAACTTCTTAAGAGAGGGGAGTACCAGACTCCCTTACCTGTCTGCTGAGAAACCGGTATGCAGGTCAAGAAGCATCAGTTAGAACCAGACACAGAGTAGTTGACCGGTTCAAAATTGGGAAAGGAGTAAGTCAAAGCTATATATTGTCACCCTGCTTATTTAACTTCTATTCACAGTACTGGGCTTCCCAGGTGGTGCTAATGGTAAAGAACCTGCCTGACAATGCAAAAGACATAAGAGATAGGGGTTCTATCTCTGAAAGAGGGCATGGCAGCCCATTCCAGTGTTCTTGCCTGGAGAATCCTATGGACAGAGGCTATAGTCCATGAGGTCACAAAGAGTCAGACAAAACTGAAGCACCTTAGCATGTACACATGCAGAGTATGTCATGTAAAATGCTGGGCTGGATGGATCACAAGCTGGAATCAAGACTGCCAGGAGCAATATCAATAAGCTCAGATATGCAGAGGAGAGAACTCTGATGGCAATGGCAGAAGGTGAAGAGGAACTAAAGGGCTTCTTGATGAGGGTGAAAGAGGAGTGAAAAAGCTGGCATCTGGTCCTTTTGGAAGCAGTGAGAAACTTTATTTTCTTGGGCTCCAAAATCACTGTAGACGGTGACTGCAGTCATGAAAAGATGCTTGCTCCTTGGAAGGAAAGCTATGACAAACCTAGACAGTGTATTAAAAAGCAGAGACATCATTTTGTCCATAGAGTCAAAGCTATGGTTTTCCCAAAAGTCATGTATGGATGTGAGAGTTGGACCATAAAAAAGGCTGAGTGCCAAAGAATTGATGTTTTCCAGCTGTGGTGCTGTGGAAGACTCTTGAGAGTCCCTTGGACTGCCCAGAGATCAAACCAGTCAATCCTAAAGGAAGTCAGCCCTGAATATTCATTGGAAGGACTGATGCTGAAGCTAAAGCTCCAATATTTGACCACCTGATGGGCAGTGCTGACTCATTGGAAAAGACCCTGATGCTGGCAAGGTGAAAGTGAAAGTTGCTCAGCCGTGTCCAACTTTTTGCAACCCCATGGACTATAGCATCCATGAAATTCCCCAGGCCAGAATACTGGAGTGGATAGCCTTTACCTTTTCCAGGGGATCTTCCCAACCCAGGGATCGAACCCAGGTCTCCCTCATTGCAGGCATATTCTTTACCAGCTGAGCCACAAGAGAAGCCTGATGCTGGAAAAGATTGAAGGCAAACAGAGAAAGTGGTGGCAGAGGATAAGATATTTAGATAGCATCACTAACTCAACGGACATGAATTTGAGCAAAGTCTGGGAAATAGTTTAGGACAGAGGAGCCTGGCATGCTACAGTCCTTGGGGTCACAGTGAGTCAGATAAGACTTAGGAACTGAACAACAAGTTGGCCAGTTAATGGAAAAAGAAGAAAAGTTTAAGAAGGGGAGTATAAAAATAACATATTTTTAAACATTTTAATTTAAAACACTCCAAGTAATTCTTTCATCAACTTTTAGGTGAAGCTCTTCATATTAATATGGTTCTCCTGATCGAAGTGCCATGTATTCTTACTTGAACAGATCACACCTTTAATGTTTCATCCGTGGTTTCTAGTGTTTGAGGATTTAAACATATTTATGAAGCAAACTAATGACAATATCTGTCTCAAGACAATTAAGTTTTTTTCTAATTTTATTCAGCCGTCTCATCCATGTCTCATTAAAAACTTTTATAGCAGCTCCTTTGTTCAGTTTTAAAAGTGTTCTGATTTTCTAGAAGTAGGAACTCATTTCTTCAGTATCTGGAATATTTAATTTACTAATAAGAGTTTGTGTTCAACAGACATGAAGACTGGGATGAAAGACAAGTAGCTCTTACATATAATTCAGCTCATGAGAACAGAAGTACTGGGGTGCTGCCCCCCTGGGGGAATACCTCACTTGGTATCGCAGAGAGATTGGAAGGATTATTTTAAAAGCTTCTACTGTACTGTTCACCATTTATCAAATGCCTACCAGTTCTTGTAAGATAGTGTGTTAACAGATAATGTGTTATACAAGTAGTGTGTTAAAGCCCCTCCAAACACAAATTCATTTACTCCTTACAGCAACTCACTTGTGCCTTCCTTCCATTTTATAGAGAAATTGGGGCATAGAGCACGTAAGGCAAGGAAACATGGCTAGTAGAAGGTGATCCTGAGGCCAAGTCCAAAGTCTGTATGAGCCTGAAGCCACTGTCCTCAGCAACTGACCTATTCAGCAATAACCCCTCTTCTTCATGATGTTTTCAAGGAGGGTGAGGAGAAAGGGTACTTGAGAGTTCAGGGTCAAGAGAGGGCTCCAGTTTTCTCTGACACTTTTTGAAAGAATATGAGAATCTTGCCGAGCAGAGGTATCAGGAAGTAGACCAGCTGATTAGACAAAGATAAAGAGCTCAAGCAACCTGATTCCAAAGAAACTATGAAGAGATTGCAAGACCAAAATTTCCTCCAATAAACAAATATTCATTCGATACTTACAAAGGATGGCTGTCCTTTGCTTTGTTTTCAAAATGTTTATATCTGTTCCTTTCTTGTGTAAAATTTTTGCTGGTTTACTTCCTATCAGGATTTCTTTTCTCTAATTTTTTTTTTTTTTCCAACAGATGCTCTTAAAATACCCTTAAGGATTTCAGTGGGTGAAATTGAACCAGGCAACTATGGTGCTGATGACTTTGAATGTGAAAACACAATATGTGCTTTAAATATTCGCAAACAGACATCCTGGGATGATTTTTCAAAAGCAGTGAGTCAAGCTCTGACAAACCATTTCCAAGCAATCTCTTCTGATGGATGGTGGAGCCTGGAAGACATGACGTTTAATAGCACCACCGACTCCAGCATTGGCCTCAGTGCAAGCAGTGTGCGATCCATCACATTAGGTATCAGCAGTCCTGCAATGAAGGGAAAGTTAAATTTCTGGGTTTATTTATGTTTATGGGCTCCCTAACCTGATTCATAGTTCATTGATTAAATACATTCAAAGCTCACTTGTGGCAGCTGCTGGCGCTGAAAACCTTGAGTGTTCATAATGCAGCCATTACATAATGTTGCCTGTTGGTATAAAAATGCTTTTACACCTCAAATAATACCCAGAGAGTGAAGAACATGAAAGCCCTTGATGAGGCTTTGTGATTGCCCTTGCTATTTTGATAAATGCAAGAAACTAGCCACATTGCAGCTGCTTGCTAATGCACAAGCTCTGAACACCGCTCCATGTTTGTACTTGGACTGCGCAGAGATTCAGTAGAGCAGGAACACCTTACCTTCAGACGAGAGTTAGAGGAAGCACTATAATGAAAATGTAGTCAAGCCTTCCACTTGGGAGGAGTCGGGGTGATAACTGGTTGTTTCTGTTTGATAGGACTCCGAAGAATTTAAAAAGATAAGATTTGCCTTCTGGTGAGCATAATACATGTACTATAAATGTTAGCTGTCCTGGTTACTCTCTTTGCTGTTGAAGTAGGAGATCTGACATCTATGGGGAACCTCCTGTGGTGTTAGGACTGTGCTAGGAGCTATATTTATATACAGACCTCAATGAGTCCTTACAGCAGGCTCATTTACAGATAACTAGTTACAAGATAACTTGCCTGAGGTCACACAGCTAAGGAACAAAGCAGTCAATTTTCAAATCCTAGTCTGTCTGATAGGAAGGTCTGTGTATTTTCAATAGCACCATGTTCCAAAAGAAGAGTCAAAATTGAGGAAAGGGCAAGTTTCAGCATGTGATTAATGTATCAGCTTATATTAGAAAGTGTTTCGTTCTGTTCAGGCATATACCCTAAATCACTTTGAAAACATATATATCCACTCATTTTTGAAGCAGATTCAGTTCAGTTCAGTCGCTCAGTCCTGTCCGATTCTTTGCGACCCCATGAATCACAGCACGCCAGGCCTCCCTGTCCATCACCATCTTCTGGAGTTCACTCAAATTCATGTCCATCGAGTCGGTGATGCCATATTCTAACTGTTGCTTCCTGACCTGCATATAGGTTTCTCAAGAGGCAAGTCAGGTTGTCTGGTATTCCCATCTCTTTCAGAATTTTCCACAGTTTATTGTGATCCACACAGCAGATGATTCACAACTTAATTTTATGGATTGTTATGATCTTAAAATGATTTTTACAGAATTTTTATATCATTTTTGAAGTACATTTAGAAAAGAAGTCAAATGATTCTCAGGACCTCATTTGCCCACAGGTGCAGTGTTATTTAAAGTGTGGGTCTGCCCAGGGATCTGTGGTTCTTCTGACTTCCAATAAATGAAGTCAGCACAGCCCTGCTTTGAAGGAAAAGGCCCTCCATCATCAACCCTCATCCAGCTAATCCAGAAACTGGAAGAAGGCAGGTGGTTATTCACCACCGTCAGACCCATGTACTTCCGTGAGCAGTGGGTGCAGAGGCCAGTCTGTTCTGGTGTTCATTCTTGTCCCTGAGTACTTGGGCACCCAAGTAGCATTTCATATCTAAAAAATCATTGAGTTCTGTGGACTAGGTCTTTAGTTTGCTACCTGCCTGTGGCTACTTGATGATTGGTAATTACAGGCATACCTCAGGGATGCTGCAAGTTCAGTTCCAGACCACAGCAATAAGTTTCCCAATATAAATCAAGTCACATGTATTTTTTGGTTTCTCAGTGCAAATAAAAATTACTTACAAGGTACTATAGTTTATTAAGTGTACAGTAGTAATGTCTAAAAGAATATACATACTAAATTAAAAAGTTTTGCTAAAAAGTGCTTGCAATCATCTGAACCTTCAGCAAGTTATAATCTTTTTGCAATAGTAACATCAAAGATCACTGATCACAGATCACCATAACATATATAATGAGAGTGAAAACATTTGAAATATTGTGAGAATTACCAAAAATGTGACACAGGCACAAAGTGAGCAAATGGGCTGTTGGAAAAATGGCACTTATAGACTTGATCCATGCAAGATCTAGAGCCTTCAGTTTGTAGATAACAATATCTGCAACATGCAAAAAAGCAAAGCACAATAAAAGGTATGCCTCCATAACACTGTTAATGTGTATGTATACGAAAAACTTTACGGTATCAATAACTTAAGCTGGATTAAAGGGACTAAGGGCAACAGAGAAACAGTGGGTTATAGGTGTATGCATTTTGGGGGGATGCTGAGGATAGGCATTTAGGAATTGATCTGTGGAAGGAAGGGATGAATGTAAGTGCTTTTGACCGCTCCCTCCCCAGAATGGACTCTTTCAAAGCGGGGTCCATTTTTCTGAACAAGAATGAGCAAAGAGACCAGACTGTGAAAGGTTTGATTTATTCTGAGCCCCTGAAGTTGCCTGTGAATCCAAATATGTGTTGGAAAGGGTGTCAGGGAGCAGATCATAAAGGATCTCTTGCCTCCTTCAAAGAGCTCCAGCTTTGTGAAGCAGGCACTGGAAGAACCATGGAAGGGTGTCATCTCCTTTGTTCTTAAAAACTACACCCTGGACATAGTTTATATTTGCACTCTCCAGATTTTGTTCAATCCCTATAGCTTGAAGGTCTCCCACTGACTGTCAGTGAAAATTACGCTGGAGTTAACCCTTTGTGTGACCCTTTCCATAGTCTGTGTCTCTGAAGTCCGAGCTCTAGAGTCCTTCAGGGTCTCACACAGGAGAGTGTATATTGACTCTTATAAGAATTCCTTTTAAGCATCTCTTGACATTTCCTTTTACCTTGTTCTGAACTAGGAAATGTGCCGTGGTCAGCGGGTCAGAGCTTCACCCAGTCCCCATGGGACTTCATGAGAACGAATAAAGCAGAGCAGGTCACTGTGCTTCTGTCAGGTAAGGATATTCCAAGCTGAAGCAACATCGAGAGAGTTTGCCTCGTGTTTCATGAGTCATGATTCTGTCCTGTGTCCCCAAGCCATGCATGCGTGACTCCCGTGCTGAGTAGTTAGATTTTCTTTGAAATATTTGATTAAGGAGAAGAAAAATCAAAAGCCATGTTTCTGACACCTGTGATGATGTCTGTTCTGATCACTGATTGCTGCAACTCTGACTGCGTTTCTCATGAGGAAAAAGCTGATGTGCTGATAAGAGAGTGACAGATACCATGTTAAGAGAAATGTCTTATTGCTGTCAAGTACAGCGTATGACGAATGTGATTATTACGGTACAAGCTAATCTTCAGTGAGCATCTACTGTGTGTTTGGTCCTATTGTTTACAGTACATGACAAGTATAAATTCATGTAATCCTTACAGCAGCATAATTAAGATAGGTGTATCTGTTTATCCTCATTTTATGTATAAGGAAATTGAGGCTCAGAGAGATTGATGTTCTATTCTGAGTGTGTGCAGCTAGTAAGTAGTATAGGAATTTTCAGTTTCCCAGCCCTTGATGCTAAAAGGCTACTGATTTTATCATGTATTTCCCAGGACTGGGAATGGAGCTTTTAAAAATTCAGTTTCAACTAATAAAGTTTTACTATTTGACCTAAGTTTTTTTTTTTTTTTTTTTTTTTAAGCCTGAGACCATTCCAGAAAATTCCTTCAGGCTCGACACCATGTTGAGAGAGTGGCAGCACACAGAAGGGGGTGGAAGCGGGGGTCAGAATTCGGGAATGCACCTGTACCTTGATGCTGGCAAAGCTAGAGCTTCTGAGGCTTGGTATTATACATGGCTTATAAGCAGTAGAATATTGACTCCAGCAATCAGAGAAGACACAAGCTACAGTGCTGGAACTGGATGTGAAGGCCCTGCTCGTGATTGACAGGGGAGGCCAGGCCAGCTGAGGAGCTCCTGGGAGCCATGGCGGGGGCTGTTGCTCAGCCAGTCCAAGGTGTCACAGCATTTTCACGATGGTAAAGGCACACTGGTGCCTCTTGGCCACATGTCAGCCTGCCTACAGACGTCAGTAACCGTCTTGATCTTACATTCAGCTCTGTTAGGTTTTGATCATTCTTACTGTTAACATGAAGAGCCCTTCTGTGTGTTTCCTTCTCTCAGGGCCTCGGGAGGGCTGCCTCAGTAGCGTGACCTACGCGTCTATGATCCCTCTTCAGATGCTGCAGAACTACCTCAGACTGGTAGGTGGACCTGCCAGGTGGTCTTACATGCTTGGCCCCAGTGTGGGTTAGTTGCTTGCTCCGCCGTGTGAGCCCCTCCTTCCCCTGTGCTCTGACCTCGTGACCTTTCCAGGCCCCCCCTCCCTGGAAAACTGCTGGTAACTTACCTGGAAATTGCTGGGACCCAGAGACTGCCTGTGACCTGCCAACTGTTATAATTTGGGCAGGAGGAGGTATCTTTTCCTAACAAGGACTTGGCATCAAGTTATTGGTCATTAATATGGAAGAGAATGACTAGCTTTCAGGATGCCTGGCTGTAAACCTATTCAATTTAAAATTGAGTAAATATGCTACCATTGGTTATTGTATTGGTTTGCCACTTAAACAGAAGCAGTTATAACTTGGACAGAAGTTTATTTTCTCAAACACAGAAGTCCCAGCCTGTGTGAGGGGCCGAGGGAGGTGGAAGGTGCAGGGTCTCAGGGTCTCAGTTCCATCTCTCTCCCAAGCTCCTCGCCCTTGGGGGTCGTGTGTGGATTTGGTCAGGCAGTGCTCCCAGGGTCCAGCCCGAGGGAGGAGAGCCAGGAGGGCAAGTCGCTGCCTTTCAGAGAAGCTGCACACACCCTTCCTGCCCAAGGAATTAGACGTGTGTTCACACCTAACTGGAAGTGTGGACTTGCTGGGCAACCAGGCATTCAGCTAAAACTGAATAGTTTTGTTATTAAAAGGAAGAAGGAGAATATGATTATCAGGAAAGAGTAGCAAATTCTAGATACAAAATGGGTAGATTTAATGCTCTGCATTTGTCCAGTACTTACTATGTGCCCGGCAGTATGAGATAGCCAACACTGTTATAGATGAGGAACCTGAAGAAGCAGAGAGAGGTAAGAACATGCTCAAGGCCATGAGCCACTTACCACAGCCAGTGAACAATAAAGCCAGGATTATGCAAGTCCCTGACACACACATACGTCTCTGCATGTGAAATGCACCTCAAGCTAATATTGAAGGTGTAAAACAGCCACAAAATTAAAAAACGCTTACTCCTTGAAAGAAAAGTTATAACCTACCTAGATAGCATGTTGAAAAGCAGAGACATTACTTTGCCAACAAAGGTCCGTCTAGTCAAGGCTATGGTTTTTCCATGTATGGATATGAGAGTTGGACTGTGAAGAAAGCTGAGCACCGAAGAATTGATGCTTTTGGACTGTGGTGTTGGAGAAGACTCTTGAGAGTCCCTTGGACTGCAAGGAGATCCAACCAGTCCATTCTGAAGGAGATCAGCCCTGGGATTTCTTTGGAAGGAATGATGCTAAAGCTAAAACTCCAGTACTTTGGCCACCTCATGAGAAGAGTTGACTCATTGGAAAAAACTCTGATGCTGGGAGGGATTGGGGGCAGGAGGAGAAGGGGATGACAGAGGATGAGATGGCTGGATGGCATCACTGACTCAATGGACGTGAGTCTGAGTGGACTTCGGGAGTTGGTGATGGACAGGGAGGCCTGGCATGCTGCGATTGATTCATGGGGTCGCAGAGTTGGACACAACTGGGAGACTGAACTGAACTGAAAACATTGAACTATCATCTGCCTTTATTTGGAAAGCTTAAAAAAAAAAAATGAATGGCTTTGACTCTGACCCTTTACACAAGTTGTTTCCATTAACTGAATTGATGTCTTTGATCCTGATGGAAAGAAGTTTTCAAAATCTTTCCATTGATCTAGCTAGGTTTACCACTGGAATTGACCTTTCTAAAAACAGCATATAAACATTCAGAAGCTTCACAGTTTAGGAGACAGGGTGTCTTCTAAATCTGATACTTTCTCCTCCCACCCCACCCCCCACCGTTCTCTCTCTCTTTTTTTTTTTTTTTTTTTTTGCTGTTTGCTCCTCTTTGTGAAAGATCAAAGAAAACCTGAGGGTTACATAGAAACGGGAAAGAAAGCGGTCTTATTCCTTTGCTTCAGTGAAGGTTAAAGTTATGTGACCAACTGGATTTCAGGAATGTGAGTCTAGGCTCTCAGTAAAATCAGCGGGTAGAATCAGGGCTTTTCAATCACCTGTTGAGATGATAAAATGACTAGAAAGGCGATGCAACCAGATTACAACTGTACATTAGTCTTGACTGACTAGCTCAGTCAAATGGAATTTCTGTTAGTCATACTGCATGCATGCTAAGTCACTTCAGTTGTGTCCGACTCTCTGCAGCTCTTTGGACTGTAACCCACCAGGCTCCTCTGTCCATGGAATTTTCCAGGCAAGAATATTGAAGTGGGTTGCCATGCCCTCCTCTAGGGAATCTTCCTGACCAAAGGATCGAAGCAATCACTTTAAAGTTTAAAATGACCCTGGTGGCTCAGTTGGTGGAGAATCTGCCTGCCAATGCAGGAGATGTGTGGGTTCGATCCCTGGGTCAGGAAGATCCCCTGGAGAAGGAAATGGCAACTGACTTCAGTATTCCTGCCTGGAAAATCCCATGGATAGAGGAGCCTGGCGGGCTACAGTCCATGAGGTCACAAAAGAGTCAGACATGACTTAGCAACTAAATAACAACAGGCAAGCATAACAAACACATAGTCATTGTGACTGTTTGTCCTTCTATGCTTGCATGCTAAGTCACTTCAGTGGTGTCTGACTCTATGTGACCCTATGGACTGCAGCCTTCCAGGCTCCCCTGTCCATGTGATTCTCTAGGCAAAAATACCGGAGTGGGTTGCTGTGTCCTCCATTCTCCTTCTATAAAAGATTATAAACCCTTTATGGAGATGGACCATCTGTGATGCATTCTTATATCCTGTTTAGCTATTTAATTTGGTTGTTTGTTGAGAAGCTCCTCAATGCAGGCAGTGTTTTAGAAACTTAGGATATGGCTGTGTATAAGCTGCATTCCTTGACCTCGTGGCGCTTACACTAAGCTGTGTAAGTCTGCGTACAGTAGTGGGGCAGATAAAAAGCAGACGGATAAATACACCTGTAATGTGATATCCAGTACTAATTATAAGTGTAAAGAGAAATAGAGCAGATAAGGAGGTAAAGAGCTAATGAAAGGGGTGGCAGAAAGAGCTTTTGAATGGAGTTATTAGGAGAAATCTTTCCATTATGATGCAAGTAAGCTGTGTAAGTCTGTGTACAGTAGTGGGGCAGATAAAAAGCAGACGGATAAATACACCTGTAATGTGATATCCAGTACTAATTATAAGTGTAAAGAGAAATAGAGCAGATAAGGAGGTAAAGAGCTAATGAAAGGGGTGGCAGAAAGAGCTTTTGAATGGAGTTATTAGGAGAAATCTTTCCATTATGATGCAGACAGAAAACTAGATGAAGTGAAGCTAGAAGCCTTGAGGAGGGTATCTGAAGCAGAAAGAACAGCCGGTACAGATGTGTCTCGGCTGGCAGTGAGGCTTGAGAGATGAGCAGAAGCCAGATCATGCAGGACCAAGGCAGGGACTTTGAATTTTATTCCAGTTATGATAGGAAGCCACTGGTAGGATGTGAGCTAGAGTGACCTACACCACAATAACTGAAGTGTTGACAGTCTATACAGTAGACATGGAAACCTAGTAATACCTGAGTTTTGAGTATTTCTTTTAGGCATATCTTGTTTTATTGCACTTTGTGGATACTGCTTTATTTTAATTCTTTTTTACAACGAATTGAAGGTTTGTTGGCAGTCCTGTGTAGAGCAAGTCTGTTGGTGCCGTTTTCTACCAGCCTTTGCTCATTTCCTGTTTCTTATGATAATTCTCCCAGTATTTCAAATTTTTTTCATTATTATGTTTGTCATGGTGACCTGTGATCAGTGATCTTTGATACTACTACCACTACTACTGGCTGAAGGCCCAGATGATGGTTAGCACTTTTTAGCAATAAAGTATTTTTTAATTGGGCTTCCCAGGTGGCACAGTGGATTAGGGTATGCACATTGCTTTTTAAACATTTGATAGACTACAGTATGGTGTAAACATAAACATAAATTTTATATTCACTGGCAACCGAAAAAGACATGTGACTTGCTTTATTGAGATACTTTATTTCAGTGGTCTGGAACCAGACCAGCATGCCTGTATATGCCAAGCTTTGTTATAAGTATATAGATTGTTTCCTTTAATCGTTCTATGAGATAGCTACTTATACCAGTTACTCTCATTTTAAAGGTGAACAGACCAAGACTATTTGCTCAAGATCCTCAGGGAGAAGGTGGTAGCACCTAAGGAATTGAACCTAGGCTGTCTTCCAGTCTTATGCATGTTATCTGAGTTTATACTAGTTATTAATCTATTGGTTTAGACATAGTTGCCGTAGACAGTTTTTACTGTATGTGTGTGTGTGGTTAGGGCTTCCCCGGTGACGCTGGTGGTAAAGAACACGGGTGCCAGTTCAAGTAGATGCAAGAAACACGTCTTCCATCCCTGGGTCAGAAAGACCCCCTCGAGAGGGAAATGGCAACCCACTCCCGTATTCTTGCCTAGAGAATCCCATGGACAGAGGGGCCTGAAGGGCTACAGTCCGCAGAGTCTCAAAGAGTCGGACCTGATTGAAGCAGCTTAGCACGTGCTCAGTCATTCAGTTGTGTTCTGCTCTTTGAGACCCCGTGGACTGGAGCCCGCCAGGCTTTTCTGTCCATGGGATTTTTTTCTAGGCAAGGGTAGTGGAGTGGGTTACCATTTCCTCCTCTAGGAGATCTTCCTTACGCAGAGATCGAACCCACGTGTCCTGTATTAGCAGGTGGATTCTTTACAGCTGATCCATATGGGAAGTACAATATGAGTAAATGGGGTAAGTAGAATTCATGTATTAAAGCCCAGATGCAGAAAACCAAATGGAATGAAACCTTTAAATCAGACTTTTTAAAATTTAAATGATGTTAATTTTAAATACTGTTCTTTCGCCAAATAGTTAAATAATACAAGTGCATTTTAAGTCTCCATCCTTGAGTTAATAAGGAGGCATTTAACTTAATTGTTTGAATCACTAATAACTTATTATAATAGTTTAATTTTTTATTATCTCAAACTTTTCTCTAAGTCAGTTTGCAACTTTTATTAGCTTATTAATAACTCCATAATTTAATAATTCAGTGACTGTGAATAACTATTATATTAGAAAAATACTTGAGTGGATCACCTTTATCTGATACCTGTTTTAAATATAGACCTCTGAATCCTCAAGAACACGATTCTTGAGAATTACATTGACTGTCCACTTCAGTATGTGCCATGCTCATCATCAAGAATCATCACTAGGAGGTTCTACTTACTCTTCATATATTACCAAAATAAATTTGCTATATTCCCATAGAAATGATGCTGTAAATGATGGTTATGTATCTTAACATTGCCCAGAAAAGCTTATCAGCCCCATTAGTAGATGACCAGGTTCAGCCTGATATTTTTCAGGGCATGGAGGGACAATACTGGGTAAGGTCCTAGTGGAAAATCTGGGGCAGGAAGAGTTCAGGAGTGCTAGAGGCCAGGTGACAAGGGGGAAATTATATCTAAGAGTTATATCTTATAGCCTTTTTAAATAGTTATATAGCCAAGTCACTACTTTTGTGCTGGTGTGTAATGGCCTGTCTTTATTCAAAGTTAGTAACCAGGTCTGATCTTGGCTTTTATGGTTTCCATAAGCTCATTTGTTCATACTATTCATGGGGTTCTCAAGGCACGAATACTGAAGTGGTTTGCCATTCCCTTCTCCAGTGGACCACGCTTTGTCAGAACTCTCCACCATGACTCGTCCTTTGGGTGGCGCTACATGGCATGGCTCATAGTTTCATTGAGCTAGACAAGGCTGTGGTCCATGTGATCAGTTTGGTTATAGTTTTCTGTGATTGTGGTTTTCATTCTGTCTACCCTCTGATGGATAGGGATAAGAGGCTTATGGAACGTTCCTGCTGGGAGAGAGTGACTGAGGGGAAAACTGAGTCTTGTTCTGATGGGCGGGGCTGTGTTCAGTAAATGTTTAATCAAATATTCTGTTGATGGGCGGGGCTGTGTTCCCTCCCTGTTGCTTGACCTAAGGCCACTCTATGGTGGAGGTAATGAAGATAATGGCGACCTCCTTCAAAAGGTCCCATGCATGCACTGCTGCTCTCAGTGCCCCAAGCCTGCAGCAGGCCACCACCGACCCACGCCTCCGCTGGAGATGCCTGGACACTCGCAGGCAAGTCTGGGTTGGTCTCTTGTGGGGTCACTGCTCCTTTTTCCTGGGTCCTGGTGCACACAAGGTTTTGTTTGTGCCCTCCAAGAGTCTGTTTCCCCAGTCCTGTGTGAGTTCTGGTGGCTCTATGGTGGGGTTAATGGTGACCTTCTCCAGGAGGGCTTATGCCATACCCAGGTCTGCTGCACCCAGAGCCCCTGCGGCAGGCCACTGCTGACCTGTACTTCCACAGAAGACACTCAAACACGGTTCTGGCTTGGTCTCTGTGGGTTGGGTGTGTGTTTTGTGCCCTTCCCAGGTCTGAGCAGCTCAGGCAACCAGGTGCTTGGCAAATCACCTCCCCAATCCTGGCCGCTTGGTTTCTCGGGTGCACTGCGAGAGCGCCATCTCAGGTATGCTGTATGTCTCCTCTGGAGAGCTGATCTCAGGTTGCGACCCTCCTGGTAGATGTCAAGCATCCAGGATCTCAGGAAGACAGGTTAGCAGCTGGGAACCTGCTGACAGTTTGGTGGAAGATGTCATCTCTGGGGCTGAGATTGTAGCAGCCCGTTACCTTCCGGCTCTGGCTGTCAAGCCTGCCTGTCTACCTCCTGGCGGGGAGGAGCTGGTATGCAGCCAGCTAGCATGTATGCATATGAGAGTTGGGCTATAAAGAAAGCTGAGCGCAGAGGAACTGATGCTTTTGAACTGTGGTGTTGGAGAAGACTCTCGACAGTCCCTTAGACAGCAAGGAGATCCAGCCAGTCCATCCTAAAGGAAATCAGTCCTGAATATTCACTGGAAGGACTGATGCTGAAGCTGAAGCTCCAATACTTTGGCCACCTGATGCGAAGAACTGACTCAATGGAAAAGACCCTGATGCTAGGAAAGATTGAAGGTGGGAGGTAAAGGGGACAACAGAGGATGAGATGGTTGGATGGGATCACCAGCGTGATGGACATGAGTTTGAGTAGGCTCTGGAATTGGTGATGAACAGGGAAGCCTGGCATGCTGCAGTCCATGGGGTCGCAAAGAGTCGGACACAACTGAGTGGCTGAACTGAACTGAAGCTCATTTTTGAAAGCATATAGTGTGGGTGTCTCTCTGTATGTGAACTGTAATTTCTCTTGAATTCCATTATTATTTATACCTATTCTATAAAGAGAGACTTCAGCAAATGCCTAAAAACACTAGCGTGAAAGACCCCCAGCTTTGGTTTTGCCTGATACTGAATGTTCCAGTATTGTTTGGGGGAATTTTACATGAGTAAGTTGACAGTAACTGTATTCTGTGTGGCTCTGAAGTCATATATAAATTAGTTGTTTAAAATTAAGTTTCCGGAGAGGTTGTAATGAAAGTCTTAGCTATAAAGCATGACCCTTTAACCTATAGCCATCCCAGTTTCTTTAGCTCTGTAAAGACCTTTTATTTTTCATTCTTTTTTGAGTTCAGCATCTCAGCACAGCTTGGCCTAAAAACTGTCTCAGTAGTAGCTTTTCCTCAGACAAGTGAAACTCTGACCAAACGTTGAAGTTGATTGCTTTAAAATAATGCCGCAAGTCTGAAAACACATTGCAGGTGCCACATTGGCTAGAACAGGACTGCAGCTCCTCTGGTAAACTCCATTCTGCAGAAAAACACTGTGGAGGGAAAAAAAGATAAAGGGATGGATGGGCCTTTGTGGAGGTCATTGTCTCCATGTATCCAGAATTCATTTGCCACACAAAGCACTAATTGACATGTGATGAGAGCTTCCTGAATAGGCTCTGAAGACACAAGAATAAAAGGGATTGGTACCAATTGTGATAACAAGCCCTGTGTCCCTTTACTAATAAGCAGAAATGTCACACTGTAAGCATGCACTTAGAAGATAAATCTGGGGACTACAATTCACCTTTTAGAAGTTGGGTTTCAAAAAGCAGATGTCCTTTCAACACAGTTAAAATATTTACTACCCCCGCCTCCCCCAACCTGTGTACCTTCCTGTCTACCTATCCGTCTATCTTTAGAGCTGCCCTCTGCTGGAAGCATGGAGCATGTATATTTTTTAAACCTCAGGCCTTGCTATTTGGAGAAATAATATGGTAACTCTAAAACAGATAAATATGTTTTCTTGGCATAGCTTTGCATGTTTTCACCAGTTTAAATATAGCAAGAGGCTTCCATAATCAAATTTTTTGTTCAGCTCTTAAATGGTAACCAACACAACTGTATCATTTGAGCTAGAACAAAATATCATCCACAAAAAAATTGATAACACCTGAAATAAGTAGAAACCTACTAATAGGATGCTTGCATTAGAATGTCTCAATGATCTAGATGTCTTTTACCTTGATTTACTTATTGAATTTACTTATTTATATTCTAGAAAGGATGTAAGACTATGTGAACAGACATGCTTACTACTAGTGAATGGCCTTTCAGTAAAATTTTTCTGCCTTTCCTGAGAACCAGCAATCTGAGAACAAATGAGGTGCTGGAATTGAAGACAGCTTATCTGTGAAGTTGAGTCTCTTGCTGTTACATGACTTCAAAGTCAATCTTAAGAAAATATAAGCAGTTTGACAGGATGGCTAAACTTATTTTCAAAAGTGAGACAAGATTAAATAGCAGTGTTAGTTGAAAATCTCAGTGAACTTCCCTGGTAGTTTAGCTGGTAAAGAATTCGCCTGCAATGCAGGAGCCCTGGTTTGATTCCTGGGTCAAAAACATCCGCTGGAGAAGAGATAGGCTACCCACTCCAGTATTCTTGGGCTTCCCTGGTGGCTCAGCTGGTAAAGAATCTGCCTGCAATGCGGGAGACCTGGGTTCGATCCTGGGTTGGGAAGATCCCCTGGAGGAGGGCGTGACAACCCACTCCAGTATTCTTGGCAGGAGAATGACTATGGACAGAGGAGCCTGGCAGACTACAATCCACGGGGTCACAAAGAGTCAGACACAGCTGAGCGACTAAGTGCAGCTCACAGCACAGACTATTCAGTAAACCTTGAAAATCTGTACCTGTTTCACTAGTGTGAAACTATCCATTCTTGGTGAGAGAGTTTCTACCCAGCAATTCATGGCAATTTGGGATTAATTTGGAGAGCTCAAGATTTCTGCTTTAAAATTGCACCTGGCAAGCAGCACCTAACACACAATTTCCCACTAAAGTACTTTTAAAAAGGGATAAAGCTTCATAGTAACAGAGAAAAATAGAACTGAGGTCTTCCTTGGACAAGAATCTAGAAAAATTGTTCACTAACTTGAGCAAGAGATTGTCAGGTTTATTTATTTGAGGCCTACCTGAGATGAGATAGGAAAATATTGTTATCTTTCTCTTATCCATCTTTACTAATGATTCAAAAAAAAGCAAGATTTACTAGCAGTTAGGAAATTGAGCATGCATCCTTTACTGCTTCTGCTTTGGGCAGCACCATGATACTTTGCTCCACCGCCTGTCAGCACAGGTCTTTCTGCAGCTCTGCAGAGGTTGGATCCTAGAAATCCCTGAGCAGAGATCCCGGGCTTTGATGAGACTGTGCTGCATCTGGAAGTATATTGTATCTGCCCTCTCAGTGGGCTGGGTACAGGAGCATCCTGCTTCCCGAGTCTGCAGTTCAGCTCATGCACTTGTCCCCCAAGGGAAACAGCAGGACCTTAGTCCACTGCAGCCAGAGCTGGATCCTGGAGTTAACTAGAAATTATAGACACCAGCCTGCCATCCATCTAGTGACCTAATTCAGCTGGAAAATCAGTGGACAGTGAGTGAAATCAGTAATGGTCCACACATCCTGCTTTACTGCAGAATTCTTCCTGTCGCTTCACAGTAGATAAATACCCATGACAGCTTCACATTATACTGTGGAAGAATACTGTGGAAAAGAACAAAACCTTCCTGAAAACTCCGAAGAACACAGCTTAAAAATAACTTTAAAAAAAAGAACAAAGAACTTTGGGAGATTATGTTCATTCTCTAGAGGATGCAAGGAGATAGATTATGAAAGCAGGGCAAAGAAAGCCCATGGTAGAGGGCAGGATAAGATGAAAAGGGCTGGAAAGCAGATGGATGAGGCAAGGAGCTCATCAAAGAACAACCCAAAATGCAATGGCCTCATTGAAACTGTACTTGAGATCATAAAGAGCAGAACAGAGGTGGTAAGTGAAAGTTCCATTCAGGGTCGTGAGGGTAGAAGAGAAGGCCAGAGTTAGGGTAATGATGAAGGGACAGGTGTCCTCACAGAGCACAGCAAGGGAACTTAAGCCTCACAGGTGTGCCTAAGAACTAGAAGAGGAGAAATTAACAAAAGCATAATGGAAGAAAAAATTTCCAAGCTGAAAAAAGTTTGCACATGTCCAAAGGATTTACCCTATTTCATTTAAAATTGGGAGAAAGAGACCATAACTAGATAAATCTGGGCAATGGGCAACATTTTTTAATGACTAGAACAATCTATGTATCCCCAAGCTTCCCTATCACATAGGTACAAATGAGAACAGACTATGCTATAATAATTCTTCTTTAATAAAAGCTTACCCCTGAAGTCTGGTGGTGCCATAGCCTCACTACCTAGAAGCAGAACCTCAACTGAACTTTCTAGGATATTCTCTCCTGTGTCTCTGAGGGAGGCCCTGTCCCATCTTGGTCCTGGCTGGCACCTTTACCACTGCTTGGTTTTCAGATTCCCAGTTCCACGGAAAACAGCCCAGGCCAGTCGCTGCTGAGCTCAACCTCTATTTTAGGACCCTGCTGTTTGTCAGGCAGCTGCAGCCACTGTCAGTTTCCTTCCAGACACGCTAGTCTCCCTGTTGCTGCCCTACCCCCACTGTGAATCCAGCTCTTCCCTTTTTTACTGAAGGCTTAGCAGTGGAGGAATAGTATTTAAAATAAGATGAAATCACTGGTGGCTCCCAGGTAGATTGCCTTTCAGAGCCTAAAACTCAGTCCCCAGTGCAGCATCAAGGGGCCCCTTTAGGATCACTTCCTTCCTTAGCCCATTGTCTGACACCTAGTAGTCAAGCCCGGTTTCCCTTCCCTTCCTAGGAGTTCGTCTAAACATGCCAGGGTCTCCTGGGAGGCCAAAGCTCAGGTCTTAAAGGGCCCAGGTAAGGAAGGAGTTCCTTTTCCTCTCATGCCAAGGGCTTTCCCTCAAGCCTTCCTTTCACATCTCAGAATCTGCGCCTTTTCCTGTAAGGAGCCAGGGGCATAGTCACTGTCTCCACAAAAGGCCACTCTGGTCACCCTTTAGGATGTGACCTTCCCTGTTATATAAAAGGGACAAACGGATCAGAGCACAGCAGAGCAACAGCAGCACAAAGATGCACACCCGTGCCCTTACATCGTCCCATTGCAGATGAAAAAGAGAGACAAGACCCTGTTGTGTCTTAACACTTTTCTAAGTCTGGGTGGCTCAATCTTCATATGAACTTCATCAAGGGTACTGGTTAGGTTGGTGCTTCACTTATGTGGGTCCTTTTCTGCCAAACCTTTCTAGGAAGAAACCTCCCCAGCATGGGAGCACAGCGCTGGATCATCGGGGTGTGGGAGGCTGATCTCTACCCCAATTTCACTCCAAACATCATCGCCCTTGTCCTGCATAAAACATCATTCATTGACTTTCCATCTTAGCACCCACTATATCTCCACCTGTTCTTAGATGAGATATTTTTATACATGAGGATAAAGAGTTTTTAAAATCATATAGGCTTCCAGGAAGGAAGGAAAAGTGATCAGCCAGACTCTACCTAGATTTCTGGAATTCAGTGCTTTGAAGAGTGGGATCGTATAGAAAGTTGATCCAAGTATTTTATCCTCATGAAGATGTCCTTTATGTAAAAAGTCAACACAAAGGTATTCTCTGATATACAATAGGTGTAAAAAATGGCACTCCTGTATGCTTAAAAACCAAATACGTGCATATCAACTGCAGAGAAGAAAGCTGGAAGGAAGCATGAACCATGTTATAGTGGTTGTTTTGGTGATTTCTGTTCTGCTTATTTTTTTGTGTGTTGTCCAAAATTTCCTGAAAAACATTCACTGCTGTTTTAACCTCTGAAAAGTAAGATAAGCATTGGGAAAATTTGAACTAAAGAGCATCTGTAAAGGGTAATAATTTTTTTTTTTTAAGCCCAGGCCAGTCGCTGCTGAGCTCAACCTCTATTTTAGGACCCTGCTGTTTGTCAGGCAGCTGCAGCCACTGTCAGTTTCCTTCCAGACACGCTAGTCTCCCTGTTGCTGCCCTACCCCCACTGTGAATCCAGCTCTTCCCTTTTTTACTGAAGGCTTAGCAGTGGAGGAATAGTATTTAAAATAAGATGAAATCACTGGTGGCTCCCAGGTAGATTGCCTTTCAGAGCCTAAAACTCAGTCCCCAGTGCAGCATCAAGGGGCCCCTTTAGGATCACTTCCTTCCTTAGCCCATTGTCTGACACCTAGTAGTCAAGCCCGGTTTCCCTTCCCTTCCTAGGAGTTCGTCTAAACATGCCAGGGTCTCCTGGGAGGCCAAAGCTCAGGTCTTAAAGGGCCCAGGTAAGGAAGGAGTTCCTTTTCCTCTCATGCCAAGGGCTTTCCCTCAAGCCTTCCTTTCACATCTCAGAATCTGCGCCTTTTCCTGTAAGGAGCCAGGGGCATAGTCACTGTCTCCACAAAAGGCCACTCTGGTCACCCTTTAGGATGTGACCTTCCCTGTTATATAAAAGGGACAAACGGATCAGAGCACAGCAGAGCAACAGCAGCACAAAGATGCACACCCGTGCCCTTACATCGTCCCATTGCAGATGAAAAAGAGAGACAAGACCCTGTTGTGTCTTAACACTTTTCTAAGTCTGGGTGGCTCAATCTTCATATGAACTTCATCAAGGGTACTGGTTAGGTTGGTGCTTCACTTATGTGGGTCCTTTTCTGCCAAACCTTTCTAGGAAGAAACCTCCCCAGCATGGGAGCACAGCGCTGGATCATCGGGGTGTGGGAGGCTGATCTCTACCCCAATTTCACTCCAAACATCATCGCCCTTGTCCTGCATAAAACATCATTCATTGACTTTCCATCTTAGCACCCACTATATCTCCACCTGTTCTTAGATGAGATATTTTTATACATGAGGATAAAGAGTTTTTAAAATCATAATGGCTTCCAGGAAGGAAGGAAAAGTGATCAGCCAGACTCTACCTAGATTTCTGGAATTCAGTGCTTTGAAGAGTGGGATCGTATAGAAAGTTGATCCAAGTATTTTATCCTCATGAAGATGTCCTTTATGTAAAAAGTCAACACAAAGGTATTCTCTGATATACAATAGGTGTAAAAAATGGCACTCCTGTATGCTTAAAAACCAAATACGTGCATATCAACTGCAGAGAAGAAAGCTGGAAGGAAGCATGAACCATGTTATAGTGGTTGTTTTGGTGATTTCTGTTCTGCTTATTTTTTTGTGTGTTGTCCAAAATTTCCTGAAAAGCATTCACTGCTGTTTTAACCTCTGAAAAGTAAGATAAGCATTGGGAAAATTTGAACTAAAGAGCATCTGTAAAGGGTAATAATTTTTTTTTTTTAATTACAGAATATCTATAAGGGACAAAATACACTAGGAACTGTGTTTCCAGGTAGTATACTGAACCTCAGTGTAGAAAATGGAGGAAAGAAAGGGATATACTTTTTCAAAAAAGGCTCTCTCTTGCTATAAACATGTAAATACTGTAAAATTCAGAGAAGGCGATGGCACCCCACTCCAGTACTCTTGCCTGGAAAATCCCATGGATAGAGGAGCCTGGTGGGCTGCAGTCCATGGGGCCGCGAAGAGTCGGACACGACTGAGCAACTTCACTTTCACTTTTCCCTTTCATGCATTGGAGAAGGAAATGGCAACCCACTCCAGTGTTCTTGCCTGGAGAATCCCAGGGATGGGGGAGCCTGGTGGGCTGCCGTCTATGGGACTGAAGTGACTTAGCAGTAGCAGCAACTGTATAAAATATAAAATACTATGTCAGTGTTCACATTAAAATGAAAGACCATATGTCCAGTGAATGAAGCCAATCCCTAGAAAAATACTTTTAATCTTTTGAAAGGCAGAAAACAATCAGAAAGGACATTCTACACCATGTAAATAAACCAATAATTTAATATTTATCTTCTCTCTAATATTTTTTACCAAGATCTTCTCTTGGTTTATTAATAGGTCGAGCAATATCATAATGTCATTTTCCATGGCCCAGAAGGGAGCCTGCAAGACTACATCGCCCATCAGCTTGCACTCTGCCTGAAGGTATGGGTTAACCACATACCCTCTCCTTTTCTTTGAAAATGCAAAAGAGTTCAGAACTAACCACACTCTTCTTATCACAGCACAGACAAATGGCTGCAGGATTCCCCTGTGAAATAGTGAGAGCCGAAGTGGATGCTGATTTCTCCAAGGAGCAGCTAGTAGATCTGTTCCTCAGTAGCGGTAAGACCATCTCAGCTAACTGAATTGTCATAAACAAAAGGCATGTTTTGTCAGTTAACCCATTGCAAGGAAAAAATGCTGTGCTTGGGGATAAATTTAAGTAGACTGTTCAATTATGCCGCAGCTATGGGCTGAAAACTGAGAACCCTGGTGACACTTGTAAAAAGACATTTATGTACGTGTCATTGCATGTTCTACATCCTGCATTCTGTTTATAAATTATCTGTTTGAAGTGTAATATATAACTGGCAGTAGAGGATACCAAAGGAGGGGGTCGGTGGGTGGGGCAGTCCACCTTAGTGAAACTATTGTATCATTGGTGCAGTCTTGAATTAATTGCACAGTGGTAGTAAGCGATTGATTTTTTAGTAAATTTTATTATTCATAAATTCTGTACAACAAGCACCCCTTATTGTTGCACCTGGGGTGCCCTGCTTTCTCCACTTCATTCTTAGTATGCCATTGAGCAGCACTTTGCTAAACACAAACCATGCATTAATTAACTCATTTGGACTTCCCCGGTGGCTCAGCAGGTAAAGAATCCTCCTGTAATGTGGCATGGGTTCGATTCCTGGGCCTGGAAGATCCCCTGGAGTAGGAAATGACAACCTGCTCCAGTATTCTTGCCTGGAAAATTCCATGGACAGAAGAGCCTGGCAGGCTACAGTCCAAAGGGTTGCAAAGAGGCAGACGTGACTAAGTGACTGAGCACGCTCAGTCTCCACAACAACCCTATGCAAGTTGGGTTTTTTCCCCACTCTGAGAGACTCTAGTTTAATTTGTCTGAAGTGTGGAATGGGCATCAGCATTAAAAAAATTTTTTTTACTGGAGTTATAGCTGATTTACAACGTTGTGTTAGTTTCAGGTGTATAGCAAAGTGAATCTGTTATACGTATACATGGATCCACCTTCTTCTTTTTTTAGTTCTTTTTCCCATAGAGGCCACTTACTTATTTTTGGCTGTGCTGGGTCTTCATAGCTGCGTGCAGGCTGTAAATAGTTGCAGTGTGAGGGCTTCTCATTGTGGTGGCTTCTCTTGTTGTAGCTCACAGTCTCTAGGGTGCCCAGGCTTAGCTGCCTCATGGCATGTGGGATCTTCCCTGGCCAGAGATCAAACCCATGTCTCCTGCATGGGCAGCTGGACTCTCAACCACTGGACCACCAGGGAAGCCCCTTGAGTTGGTATTATTATCTCCATTTCAAAGGTGAGGAAACAGGCATAAAGAGCTTCAATAACTTGCCACAACTACACAGTGGCAGAACCATGATTTAAACATATTAATTAATACAGCATTTTCATGAATTCCCCTTCTTAGGCTCCAGAGCTTAACGCCCCCATCTTCAGCACAGGCATAGTTAGTATAACCCTGTAGAGTGTAAATGACTAGTGAAACAGAACTGAAATGGAGCAGCCTCTGGTCTCTATGGGCTCACAACCTCAGAGAACCTGGGGATGGGGTGAAGGAGAGAGGTGGTTGTGAGCTGAGTTAGGATGCAATAAAGTGCAAATTCAGGTCTCTTCTTTAGGGGAAGGGGTGATTCTCATCTTTGGACCTGTGATCAAGGGAGATATCTTGTAGCTGGTGACCAGACTGAGAAAGATGGAAATTACCAGGAGTTCCTAAGCCAAGAAATATGATTAAGAGGCAATTTAGAGACAGACTGAGGAGTCTACAGACATAGAAGCACATTCTGAGGATAGGAAAACTCCCACCAGAATCTCAACGTTGCCGCAGTACTCAGGCGACTCTGCCGGAAAGTAGTGAGAGTAAGTGACAGAACACTGTTTTCTCTAACAATACTGATAAAAGCTAACGATTATTAAGCGTTGTCTCTGGTAAGCCCTATTTGGGGCTTCCGTGGTAGCTCAGACAGTCAAGAATCTGCCTGCAATGCAGGAGACCCAGATTCAATCCCTGGGTCAGAAAGATTCCCTGGAGAGGGGAATGGCAACCCACTCCAGTATTCTTGCCTGGAGCATTCCATGGATAGAGGAGCCTGGCAGGCTACAGTCCATGGGGTCACATAGAGTCAAACACAGCTGAGTGACTAACACACTTAAGCCCTATTCTAACATCCCTGGTTTATAAACACTTGAGACAAGAGGTTAAGTGCTGGCCCATGGATGCCACAGCGAGGACACAGCAGTGCAGACTGAAGCCAAGCAGTCAGAATCCTGAGCCTGACCCGAATCACTGCCTGCTGCTCCTCAAAAACTCATCTGTGCCCCCCCATTTCCCTCCCTTAGTGTTAGAGCAAAAGCCCCCTACACTTTTTCAATATTCAGTCTTTCTTCATTTCAGAGTAAGAAGTTAAAACATTGTGTGTCTTGTCCTATCACGGTAAACAACAATTAGACTGAACTCTGCTCTAAGCTTAGCTAAAAAAAAAAAGCTGAAAACAGTGAGTTAGGTCAAGAAGGATGCTAAGGTGACCAGCTCAGCATTTCTAAATCTTTGAGGAGCACCTTCCTAAAAATAACTCTTCTTCCTAACTTCCCAATTTGGTGAGTCTCTTGGCCCCCACAATTGGAACTCAGGTCGCGTGGGCAGACCTGAAAACCTAAATGCCCACAAGTGCCCTAAAGCTACATAAAGGGGTGGAGCAGGCTGGTGGGGGCAGGAGGGAGGGAAGCCTGTCTCTGTCTCCATGAGAACAGCAGCTATCAGCTCTAAGCGCCTGAGTGGAGATGCAGTTTCATGGGTTTTGTGATTTGCAAGAAGAAGCAAGAAACCCAAGTTTTTCTGTGGAAATTTGGGAGTTTGTTCTTCAGTGTTTTCAACTATCTTAACTTTTAAAGCTATGTTAAGACCATCTAAAACCCGCCAGGTCCTCTGATTCACGGGGCACTCACTCCTGGCGCACAGCCAGTCCACGGTCATGTCCTGCCAAGTGGGCCCCAGTGCGTCTTTTTCATCCATCCCCGTCGGTGCCGTCCTACTCCATGCCTCCTTTACTCGGTCTTGTCTACCTGCGTGTAAGTGGCTGCTCTGCCTTCCTTTTCTCCTCCCTGAACTGCCTTCACAGATCCCCTGACCCCTGATTAGAAGCTCTTTGTGATTCCTGTCCCTTCTTCCATCACCCGCCAAACGAAGTCAGCGCCACTTGGTCTTCCATTCTAGGACATTGTTCCACTTAATGTGTTTGTTTGACCTTTCTTAATTTTTTGAGATATAACAGTAAGTGCAAGGTATACAGTGTGTTGATATGATACCCAAATATTACAAAATGATTACCATTATATCATTAGCTAGAATTTCCATCACCTCATATAATTACCATTTCTTTCTTGCAGTGAGAACATCTACTGTTTACTCTCTCATCAATTTTCAAGTATATAATAAATACAGTATTAACCCCGCCAAACTGATTCATCTTACAACTGAAAGTTTGTACCCTTTGACTGGTATCTCATTTCCCTCACCCTCCAGACTTTGACAGCCTCCCTTCTACTCGGTTTCATCAGTTTGGCGTTTTTAGATTCCACATACGAGTAATATCATGCAGTATTTGTTTTACTTTGTCTGATTTACCTCCCCTAACATAATGCCCTCAAGGTCCATCCATGTTGTCGTAGATAGCAGGATTTCTTTCCTTCTCATGGCTGAATCATATCCTAGTGTTTATGTATGCCACATTTTTGTTATTCATTCAGCTCTTGATGGATGGTTAGATTGTTTCCATATTTTGTCTCTTGTGAATAATGCTGTGATGGACACAGGTGTACAGATATCGCTTCAAGATTCTGATTTCATTCCCTTGGGAGATATGCCCAGAAGTGATATTGCTGGATCATATGCTACTTCTGTTTTTTAGTTTTTTGAGGACCCTCCATACTGTTTTCCATAGTGGCTGCACCAATGTATATTCCCACCAACAGTGCCCAAGGGTTCCCTTTTCTATACATCATTACCATTTGTTAACTCTGTTTAGTGATAGTCTTTCTAACAGTTGTCAAGTGATATCTCATTGTGCTTTTGATTGATGTGGATTGGTGCATTTCCCAGATGGTTAGTGATGCTGAGCCTGTTTTCATGTACCTGTTGGCCATTTGTACATCTTCTTTGGAATATCTGACTCTTTAAAAAAAATAGATAATCTAAGCTCCAGCAGAATATAGTATTTCTTCCTCACATGTCCTTTGCTTTTCTACTCTCCACATCTTTGTTTATTCTGCAGCTTTCATCTAGAATTACTCTGAAATTTCATCTAGAATAAACACACAAACTTTCGTTTCCCTGCCCCCTACACACACCATGACTACCGCATGGCAGGTTCCCAGTAAAGTACTGTGTTGTACGTGACTAGTTAAAATAAGACATGGCAGTCCCTGTTTGAAATACTCTGAGGACACCCCAAATAAAGGCTTGTCTGATCTCTCCAGATATGACAACTACCTCTGATGAAGGGCAGGAAGCTTTGTTTACCTCTGTCCCACCCAACTGTAGTCAAGGCAGTGAGGCTTATTTGGGCTTTTACATTCACCCCACACACAGTATGAGCTCTTTGAAGGCTAGTAATGTAGCTTTTTCTTCCATTTCACTATGTACACTGATTGCCAATTATTACTTGTTGAGTGAGTGGCTGAATCTCCTGATATAAGAAATAGGCAAAGAAAACTGAAATGTTAATCATACTTAGTTGTCAGCAAGTAGAAGAACTTGCTTACAGTGGAGCTAGAAAGAAAAAGAGAGTGTAGGAGTTGTTGAGGCAGTACTTAATGACAGGGCATAGAAACAGAATGAATTGGATTTCAAGAAGGTTTTCAAATGATAGACTGAGTCCAAAAAATCTACTTTCTTATAGGAAATAGTATAACATCTCCAAGTATTAAAGGATTTTTATTCTGTATTTGGCTCAATAATTTACAAGTATCAAATATCCTCTTTTTTTTTTTAATAGCACAAATAAGACACAAACGCAAGGCTTCTACCTGCTAAGACCTTGAATGCAGTGACCCAAGTTAGCAAGCAGAGCATATTGTAGGCTCCTCATTCGCCTTCTTCCCCACATCTAGTCAGTCCTCATTCCTTTTGAATCTACTTCCCATATCTCATCTCCACCTCCTGCTCTCCAGGCCCCCTGCCACCTGTCATCTCTTGTTCAAGGGACTGGCACTAACCCTTCTTGCTCTCCTGCTCTCACTCCTTTCTGAAGCCCTCTGCAGGCTTCCAGCGGGCTCACCCTAAAATGTAAAGCTGCTCCTGACAATTTCCTACTATTATACTCTAGCATCACCAGAATAGACACTGGAGGTCTCTGCATGTCAAGTCAGGAACATTGCCGACTGGCTCCAGGTCTTTGCCTCACTGCTGTCCGTCCTCAGCTTCTGAAACTCCATCCATTGTCACCGTCATTTTCACGGCAGTAGGACCCACTGCTCTTGACCGGTGGACAATGAGGAGATCATGGGGAAGGTACATTTTGAGTAGATGGGGACACCAGAAGCTCCTGAGGCAGCACCAGGGGGCCGCAAGTGAGCCAGAGGGAAGGATCTATGGACAGTCTGGTATCACTGAGTGTAGTGCAGAAAGCCCCCAGCAGGGAATTTTCTTTTGTGGTGAAAGAAAGGGTGATGGAAAAGGACAGAGTAGAGAAGGCAGAGATCTGGGTTAGAGAAAAGACGCTTCAAGGCTATTCAACTTAAGCTTTTAGAATACTAATGGGACAGAAAATATCTATCCCCTAGTCTCTCTCTTTTTTAACCAAGAAAGTAAATTGATTGAATAACATGACTGCCATATGAGGAATGTACTGATTCATAAGGTGTTCTAAACTTATTCCTAGTTTTTAACCTTATTTTCTCAAAAAACAAAAAAAGGTGGGGGGGAGGTTTAAACTACGTAGATTTAGCTGGGGGTAAAAATGTGGAGCTTTCCTCTTCCAATGGGCACAGCACATACATTTCCATATATGTTCCTCTCTATGACTCTGTAGAAGAAAGCCAGTGAAAAGAGACAGAGAATGAATAAAAGAAGTGTATGAGCAACAAAATACAAGAAGGAAAAGTAGCAGGTTTTAAAAAATTAGTAGTTTTAAGAATCTAAAACTTACATGGTTTCTGAAATGGTGCCAGAGAAGAAAGGAGAACAGATCAGTTCAGGAAGAATGACATAGCACTTAGACCTGCAATGGACATTTTGTTCATTTTAAAATAACATCTTCCTTCTCGTATTGGCTTTTGTGAGAAACTGTCACGTCACGTGGCTCAGCTATTTGGTAAGGAGGGTGTGAACGTGTATTAGAATTGGGTCAATTTCTCCTCAGTATAAGGTATTGAGTTAGGTTAGCAAGACAGATACTTTTTTAAATTACATGTGACAGTAGTAGTAAGAAAAAAAAATTAAACACTCAGTTGGTATTTTAAAACAATGCTTAGAATTCCTGAGAAAACTTTCTACTTCCAAAGAAATAAAGATGGAATTACTGTAATAATATCATATGTAATTGAAGTCTACATAAATGAGATTTCCCCCTTGGACCCTGCATTGCGAGAGGCTCTTTGCAGACCTTTCCCTTGCTTCTCATCTGGACTCAGAGCATCATCCCCACAGAGCCTTGTTTTAAATGGATGGTGTAAAATATGAACCACGTCCTTCCCCAAAGAGGAGAGGGTGGACTTGGCCTCACCTTAGACATGAAGTAATTTGAGTTTAACAATAAATGTGATATGTTATTTTTAAACCAATGAGTCTTGCTCTAGAACTTAGCTATCCAGAACTTTGCATACAAGGGTGTGCAAAACTGAACTATAGCCCTGAGCCTAGCCAAGGAGATATTGGGTTAAGATTACTGATCTCTGAGGAGGAGCAGAGATGATACACCTACAAAGTTAGAAGAAAGAAGGACAAAAAGAGATTAGTTTCAGAAATGGGGTTTTGAATTAGTAGAGGACTAAGGGAATTTAAATGGTCAGCTTTCCCACAACAGGCCGGAAGAAATCTCCAGATATAACATGGCATGAGTAGCCATCTTGTGTCTCCATAAACCCTGATCAAAGGCTGAATAATCCTTCAAACCCAAAGGTGTGTTGAGTTTTTGCTTCTGTGGTTGGTTAATATTATAGAAATGAATCCATGTTAAATAACTTGAACTAGACATGCTATTTCACAACTAAAGTGAGGAGGAGCCAAATCGTGTTTCTCCCTGCCCTTAAAGACGTCCACTGATTCCCAGACTTGGTGGTTTCTCCTTTCAGCATGACATCCCAGGCCTCCCACTCTTCATTTGCGGGCTGGGTTCTAAGGCTTCATTTCAACCAGTTTCATGCAGGCTGCACGTAAAACGCCAGTGCCCCGAGCCCAGCACTGGCCCACCGCACCAAGGCCTCTGGGGGTGGACCCCAGGCAACTGCAGAGTGTGGCGCAGAATGAGGACACCGCCTGCCACCCTGCCGCCCACAGGTGGGGCTCCTGGATTCCACCCCATTGGTGTAGCTTTGCCCCCGAGCTCCCAGCCCATCCTGACTGGAGGCCTGGGTCAGCTTTGGGCTCGCCTTCATGCCACTCTGGAAACTACTCTAACCTTAGTTTGAGGTTCCAGTCCCTTCAAGGACTGAGCCCTGCCTGGAGTCCATTCTTCCACCGGTGCCATTTCTTGAACCTAGAAAGCCTTCTTCCGATCTGTCAAGATGCCATTCTTCATAATGGGTCCAGTTTAAAATGCCACACTCCCCCAGTTAGACTCAGTCACCTCCAGCACTGTGCCATAGTGCTCAGCACAGTACACAGGGCAAGGGGGCAGTGGAAGACATTGTTGAGATGCAATTCCATGTTCCTGTAGGCACGTTCTAGCTAGACGCATAGCTTCAGAGCTACGAGAACTAGCCAAGCACTTCCCTGGTGGCTCGGTGGTAAAGAATCCGCCTGCCAGTGCAGGAAACGTGGGTTTGATCCCTGTGTCGGGAAGATCCCCTGGAGGAGGGCATGGCAGCCCCACTCCAGTATTCTTGCCTGGAGAACCCCATGGACAGAGGAGCCTGATAGGCTACAGTCCACAGGGTCACAAAAGAGTTGGGCATGACTGAGCAACTAAATAACAACAAATTATGTGTTCCTGCAGACACTTTCTAGCTGGACGTAGCAGCTTCAAGGCCACTAGAACTAGCTGTACACTTAATCCAGATCAAGGAAAAACTGGAGACCTTCAGTCCTTAGTTACAGAAAAGCAGATACATAAGCCATTCAACCTGTCTCTTTTTTTTTTAATCACTAGGTATAAAAGACTTGTTAGCTTATCATTATTATTTTTAAAAAAACAATAGGTTTATCATGTGTACCTAGTGGCTCAGTCGTGTCCAACTCTGCGACCCCATGGACTGTAGCCTGCCAGGCTTCTCTGCTCATTGAATGCCCCTATACAAGAATGCTGGAGTGGGTTACCATGCCTCCTCCAGGGATCTTCCTGACCCAGGAATCGAACCGAGGTCTCCTGCATTGCAGGCGGGTTCTTTACCAGCTGAGCTGGTAAAGCCATCATACTTCCATAATAAATGTAGTTCTGAAATAAACCCTGAGAAGCACAGAACGTGTTAGCACTCTTTATTGAACAGCCGTGTTGAGGGGGATGTGGCACATGCCAAATGCTAGTGTACCCACCCCCACAGACAACTCGATGGAGAGGCAGCCGGTTTTGTTTCTGGTCTTTTAGTTTTTAAAGCTTTGTAGCATCCAGAAAAGTTATTTCAGTCTCAGAAGAGATTAATTTACAGTGTCCAAGGAGTTCTCTTGAAAGTGACAATGCATTTGTGTCTATAGTAACACGGAGGCGGAATGGGTATAATGTACTATCATAAGTGTTTGTGAAAAGTGGAATTACTTGACAAAATCACTGCTGAGTATTCTAAATTGATCTTTTCTCAAGGTTAATTTAGCTAAGACTAGGGCATCTTAGAATCTTCTAAAATATTAAAAGGTGATATAAATTTTTTATTCATTGCTATCTAGCAAGTATTATAGATGTATTTCAATTACCGTATTAACAACATTTGAGTGCTTAGCAGGTGCCCAGGCAATCTTTCAGTTACATTTTATATACTAATTTGTCCAATACATATAATAATAATCCTCCATTTATGCAGTTCAGGCCCCCTGTCTTTAGTGAGAGGACCCCTAAAATAAGAGTCACAAGACCTAGATTGTGGTCCTTCCTTATCACTGTTTCTGAAGCCTTGGTCAAATCTCCTTAACATCTCTGAGATCTATGAAATGAAAGGAGGAATCTGCCTGTCTCTGAGGTCCTGTCTCCATAATTTTATGAACCTTTTACATATGTGTAATTTAAAGGATTAAATTTATTAAAATAAATTTAAATTAATTTAAAGGATTCAATCCTCATCGAAGGATTTTGACCCTTTATATTCTGGAATATCCATCTATAAAATACTTACTATTTTTATAGATCAATGAATAATTTAAAATAAAATGATAATTTAACCACTGACCAGGTCACAAAATAGAACATCTCTAGCTTCCAGAATGGGCCCACGCGCCCCACCCTTGTTCACAATCCCTTCCTTCTAGAGGTAGCCACTAGTCTCGCTTTTGTAATCATTTCTTTGCTTTTTAAAAACAGTTTTACTATCTATGAATTCCTAAAGTATATGTTCATGTTTTAAAGTATATGTTTCATGAACTCTAAATGATGGTGACATATTGCTTGTATCCTTGTGTGATTTGTTTCTTAATATACCGTTTGTGACAGTCTTCCATGTGGCTGCTTGTAGCTACAGTTTGCTCATTTTCAAATCAACTGTAGGAACATACTTTCTATTCTGTTGTTGGTGGACATTTGGATTGATTTCCATTTGGGATCTGTTATGGAACCAGTTAGTGCTGGATCGTTCTGTGTGGGGGTATCCTCAGCTGTATTCAGTAATTTCAAACTGTTTCCCAAAGTCTTTATACTCTCCCAGCCATGTCAGAGTGCCGCATCTTTGCTAACACGTAAACTTTTGCAAGTTTGTACATTTCTGTCATTTTATGTTTTAATCATTGATCATTTAATCATTGATACATTTTAATTGTTGAATTTCTGTTTTGACCCCAGCATGTCTGATCCCAGTGAAACAATCTCCTGCTAACAAGAAAATCATCGTCATCTTAGAGAACTTGGAAAAATCTTCATTGTCTGAGTTACTGGGGGACTTTTTGGGACCTCTGGAAAATCACAGCACTGAAAGCCCCTGTACCTTCCAAAAAGGTAAAGCTAGATAGTGGAGAGACCACCCCCAGAAGCCAGCTGCTTTAAGAGCTTTCTAATCTCTGTGTCCCCTGGAGCACATGCTACGCTTCCTAGCTGTCTTTCCTTCGCTTGTTTGGACTTGTTCCCTGCTATGGTGTCCTGACGTTGGACTGCTGCTTTGGTTTGTTTTAGGAAACGGAATGTCTGAATGCTACTACTTTCATGAGAACTGCTTTCTGATGGGCACACTCGCCAAGGCCTGTCTCCAGGGCTCCGACTTGCTGGTGCAGCAGCATTTCCGCTGGGTGCAGCTGCGCTGGGACAGCGAGCCCATGCAGGGGCTGCTGCAGAGGTTCCTCAGGAGGAAGGCTGTGGATCAGGTAACAGACCCCATGCGGCCCGTTGTTGGGAGAGGGCCCTTGACATTCCCTGGCGTTGCTGTCAGGCAACCTGGGCTTGAGCTCTGCCACTAACTGTGTGGCTTCTGGCAAGTAAAAATTGGGGATAGGCAAGGGTCAAGTGGGGCTTCCCCGGTGGCTAAGACAGTAAAGAATGAGCCTGCTTTGCAAGAGATATGGATTTGCAGGAGACTCGGGTTCAATCCCTGGGTCAGGAAACCCACTCCAGTATTCTTGCCTGGAAAAATCCTTTGGACAGAGGAATCTGGCAGGCTGCAGTCCATGGGGTCANGTCAAGTGGGGCTTCCCCGGTGGCTAAGACAGTAAAGAATGAGCCTGCTTTGCAAGAGATATGGATTTGCAGGAGACTCGGGTTCAATCCCTGGGTCAGGAAACCCACTCCAGTATTCTTGCCTGGAAAAATCCTTTGGACAGAGGAATCTGGCAGGCTGCAGTCCATGGGGTCATAAAGAGTTGGACACAACTGAGCGACTAACACTTTAAGGGTTAAATAGGATAATGCATGTAAAGCTCATAGCAGTACCTATACAATGTTAAGTATTTTTTGAAAAACAAACTGTTTATAATAGCCAGAACATGGAAGCAACCTAGATGTCCATCAGCAGATGAATGAATAAGAAAGCTGTGGTACATATACACAATGGAGTATTACTCAGCCATTAAAAAGAATACATTTGAATCAGTGCTAATGAGGTGGATGAAACTGGAGCCAATTATACAGAGTGAAGTAAGCCAGAAAGAAAAACACCAATACAGTATACTAACACATATATATGGAATTTAGAAAGATGGTAATGATAATCCTGTATGTGAGACAGCAGAAGAGACACAGGTGTATAGAACAGTCTTTTGGACTCTGTGGGAGAGGAAGAGGGTGGGATGATTTGGGAGAATGGCATTAAAATATGTATAATATCATGTAAGAAATGAATCGCCAGTCTAGGTTTGATGCAGGATACAGGATGCTTGGGGCTGGTGCACTGGGATGACCCAGAGGGATGGTATGGGGAGGGAGGGGAGAGGGGGTTTCAGGATTGGGAACACGTGTACACCCATGGCAGATTCATGCTGATGTATGGCAAAACCAATACAGTATTGTAAAGTGAAAAAAAATAATAAAATTTTAAAAAAACAAGCAAGCAAACAAATAGACGTCCCTGATGGTTCAGGGTTCAGACTCTGAGCTTCCAGTGCGAGGGATGCAGGTTTGATCCTCGTTGGGAAACTAATATCTCACATGTCATGTTGTGGCCCCCCCCCTCCAAAAAAAGCAGATGGGTTTTACTGTTTTAATTAACCATTCTCAAGGGGTCTCCCTGAGTTTAAATACTGAGACTAGATTAGAAAATTAATCAGTCTTCTTAAGGAAAGGCTACTGTTTCTTTGGAGCCTTCATTATCCATCTACTAAAGCTAGTTTTAATATTTGTTACATTGCATTATAGTAACTATTAAAAAGTCATATAAAAAATTAGAAATCTCTGTTGACACATTTTTAAGAAGAAGAATCACTTTTAGTGATTTTTCATAGTAAATATTCTGCATTCTATCAAAATAACGAAATTAATTTAGTGCTTACCAAATTGAGCACATTCTTCTCTAATGTCATATTCTTAAATTAAGCCAGTAGCTAAGTGTCTGGGTGGATTTGAAATAAAAGAGCTCTATTTAGCAAGATTTTATTGTTTAATCCTGCACAGTGGGCCACACTTGGAGGACAGGATCTTTATTGTATCAGCAGAGGAGTTTAAGCAGTAGGTAATACGACACCCCACTGTTAGCTGCTTCACACACAAAAAGAGGCTTTTTTCCCTCACATAACCAGGTGCCTTGCAGTAGGTGTTGCTGATGTCCATTCACACCTTCGTGATGTCAGGTCCCAGGTCTGGGTGGATCTCTTGGCCTCTCTTCAGGACTGCCTGGCTTCTGCAGGGCTTCAGGCACCACACCCTCACACAGACTTACTCACAGGTAGGGAGCAGGATGCCGCGCTGTGCGGAGAGGGAACTTAGGCTTCTTTTGCCTCCTCCTTATCAGGGGGGACAGCATCTTTTTCTGAAATTCCCAGAATCAGAAGACTTCCCCTTAATGGTTCATTAACCAGAACTGGTTTCATGCCCACCCTTCTGCCATACACCTTGGCTAGAGCTATCTTCCCAACACCAGAGTGCTCCACCAAATTCCTGAACAAAATCTCTGGGTCTGTTGTGATAGACCATGTGAATGTACATGCATTCATAGAGGAGGGCTGGGGGAGGGTGGTGGAGGGAGAAGAGTGCGGCGGGAACGCCTTTGGTAATTCAGTGAACAGTCCCTACTACTGGTGATTTCAATTAGTACCTGAAGTTCCTAATTGAATCAGAAATTGTCTGCCCCAAGCTCTGCTAAAGTCAATTGCCTGATCATAAATATATGCTTTTGACCAAAGCACATCTATTGTATGACCTCAGCCAGTAGGAAGAAAGGTGAGATAAAAGACAGTCATGGATTTTGTAGCTTTTCAAATCATTGATACTTCCATTAACTTCATCACTATTAATAATTAAATCTTACTGCTAAAAAACTCACCTAGAGAACTGCAAAAGATACCAGTATTTTTCTTAAACACTTTATTATTTTTAGAGCAGTTTTTGGTTTACAGTAAAATCGAAAGGGAGATATAGAGATTTCCCAAGTACCCATTACTCAGATATGCATAGCTTCCCCCATTCTCACCAGAAGGCTGCATTGTTTCATCAGGGAGGAACCTACACTAACATAGCAAAGTGCCTGGTTTATCTAAGAGAAGAGCGTGTAATGCTTCACGAATTTCTGTATCTTTCTTGCACAAGGGCCATGCTAATCTTCCTTGAAATCTTTCCTAACCCTCTCCCTCTTCCGGCTCTCTGGTAAACATAGTTTGAAAAGGATTGATTTTTCTTATTTTGAAAGGAAAGTTCTAATCTTCAAGCTCTGCACTTTTCCTCCATTGTGTTTGCAGATGGGCAAGTGGGGTGTGCTGTAAGGAACAGAAAGTGGGGAGGAAGGGTAATGTGTTTAATTTACCGGGAATCATTTCAAGTAGGTTAATAAAATGGATTCCTGGGGTAGGTGCACAGTGGGAATAAAGACAACTGCAAAACAACAGAAATTGTGTAACTGCAGGATGGAACCAAATCTTTGGGGGTGCTTAGAAGCACACTGGAGAAGGCAATGGCACCCCACTCCAGTACTCTTGCCTGGCAAATCCCATGGACGGAGGAGCCTGGTAGGCTGCAGTCCATGGGGTCGCTAGGAGTCGGACACAACTGAGCGACTTCACTTTCACTCTTCACTTTCATGCATTGGAGAAGGAAATGGCAACCCACTCCAGTGTTCTTGCCTGGAGAATCCCAGGGACGGCGGAGCCTGGTGGGCTGCCGTCTATGGGGTCGCACAGAGTCGGACACAACTGAAGTGACTTAGCAGCAGCAGAAGCACACTGGCATGTGATCAAAATTTCTTCTTCCAGTTTCTCACCGGAATAAAAGTAAACAGATCTTTTTTGGAGAAGACAAAACTTCTAGTATTTAATAAAAAAATAATCGTACCTTCTTTAGTAGGAAAAGCAAAAGAAAGTGTTAGTCACTCATTTGGGTCTGACTCTATGCAACCCCATGGACTGTAGCCCACCAGGATCCTCTGTCCATGGAATTCTCCAAGCAAGAATACTGGAGTGGGTTGCCATTCCCTTCTCCAGTGAATCTTACCCACTCAGGAATCGAACCTGGGCCTCGTGCATTGTGGGCAGATTCTTTACTGTCTGAGCCACCAGAGAAAGCCAAGAAAATTAATATTCACCTATTAATTGTAGCCCATGATCTCATTTTCACTGGAAGACTATAAGAGAAAGTGGGAGAAATATGATCCTCTTTTGAAAAAAAATGGGATATTATAACAGATCCCAAAGCCTCGTGTGACACAGTGATGTCACTTTAGTGAAGCTGCTAGAATCACTGAACCACTCTTGCATTTTTTTCTATGCCAAATTCTATCCCTTGATGTAGGATATACAAACATTCACATATTATCCTCAGTCTTTTTAATATCATAGTTCCTTAGTAAAGTGGAGATGTACATGAATGTGTTTCTTATAAAAATAGTTAATTGCTATATCTTTTAAATATTCGAGAGATTTCTCTTCATAGTATATTAATCTTTGTCCTTTTGTGAATCCTCTGTAGTACCAAAAAGGGACTCTTGTATAAGATATAATTCTAAAAAGAGTTGCTCCCATTCAACCATGTGTGTTACATGTATTACTTAAAATTTTCACATTTTAAAATTTGAAAACATATCTTCATGCTAGCAGAGTTGTGTACATTTTAAGTTAGCATTTTAGCTGAGACTTTCCTTCTAGGGAAATTAAAAATAAGACAAAGTGAGCATGCCATAGGTTCCAATATGCCATCTTATCACTCATCCATATTAAAATACGTAATGTCATTTTTATTTCATTTATTCAAAATCCTTTTTTGAAGACCTACTATTTGCAAGTCCTTGTGAGATATTCTATACACATGTGAAAAGTGATTTCTGCCAGCATTGCTATTTAAGAATTCATCCAAGTAAGATGCCTCATCCAGGGTGTCTCGCTGCCCTGTCACATCTGCATCCTTCATCTGATGCAACAAACTGCAGATCCGTATCTCACACTAACACACATCACAGGGTATGCTATTACCTAATCCCTCTTCACCCACCCCAAGGGAAGGTAAGACTAGATTTGGCTACAGTTTTGTTTTATAGTTTTAAATTTTTATAGCTTTAATTTTGAATGCTGCTGCTGCTAAGTTGCTTCAGTCATGTCCGACTCTGTGCAACTCCATAGATGGCAGCCCACCAGGCGCCCCCGTCCCTGGGATTCTCCAGGCAAGAACACTGGAGTGGGTTGCCATTTCCTTCTCCAATGCATGAAAGTGAAGAGTGAAAGGGAAGTCGCTCAGTCGTGTCTGACTCTTAGTGACCCCATGGACTGCAGCCTACCAGGCTCCTCCATCCATGGGATTTTCCAGGCAAGAGTACTGGAGTGGGGTGCCATCGCCTTCTCTGTAATTTTGAATGGTTAGAAACAAAAGGAGAGTGAGCACTGTTCTAACCAAGCCCCTGTCTTCCTCCTCTCTGTCTCCAGTTCAGAGGTCAGGTGCCCTCTCCCTGCGACCCCGTGTGCAAGACGGTCGACTGGGCCCTGGCCGTGTGGCGCCAGCTCAACTCGTGCCTGGCCCGCCTGGGCACACCGGAAGCACTTCTCGGGCCAAAGTACTTCCTGTCTTGTCCTGTAATCCCAGGGCATGCCCAAGCAACAGTGAAGTAAGTGCCATCGGTCCTTCTTTGCCTTTAAAGTATTTAAAGTAGAGCCCTGGCCAGTGGGGAATGTTTGAGAGTGAGAAAGCTATGCCACTCCTGTCAACAGCATGGGAAGCGGAGCCCTGCCTTCTTGTCAGAGGACGACCATGACCTGTGTGGGGGGCGGTTCCTAAGGAAACAATTTTTGCTAAGACTAGATAGATCATAGGTTTCCTCTGTTTTCAAAACTCTCATCAGATCCACATGTGGCTTGCTGTGCAGTGTCTCCTGAGGAAGGCCCACATAAGAAATTCAGTCAAGTACCCTGTAACCAAAAAAAGCACATTCTACTGATGAATTGAAAAGCTTGCTCTTTTATTAATGATACTTATACACTTACATGAGTAGTAGCTCAGATGGTAAAGAATCTGCTTGCAATGCACGAGGCCCAGCTTCAATCCCTGGGTGAGGAAGATCCCCTGAAGAAGGGAATGACTACGCATTCAAGTATTTTTGCCTGGAGAATTCCGTGGACAGAGTAGACTTATAAACTTATAAACTTATATTTTCCTTTGTAGCAGCTTATAAAAATAGACATACATATAATAAGGTTAATGACATAGAATATCAAAAGGAAATTGAAAGGAGGAAGGAATTTGTCACCATCCGACTTCCTTAGTAAGGGTTCTGTGATTTGCTGTTAGACTTGATTTTGTACTTTCTGGCATCCTGGGCAGAAATCTATTTTGGAAAGAAAGGGATTCAAGTAAAATGTCTTCTCTATTGTAACACAAACTATCAATTTAATAACAGTTAATTGAGGGAGGAGTACTGTATTAAAAATATATAGTAATTTCTTGTTAAAAAGCAGTTTATTTATTCATATAATTACCCAATTCTCTCAGTATCATGATTACATCTGAGCCTTTTTTCCCCCTGACATCCAGAATCTCAAGATTCTTAGGAGCCATATTTGGCTTTTCCTGTCTGCAGCACAGTCATTGTCAAAAACTAGAGGCTCTGAGACTGGTACCCTATCTGCAAGCTGACAGGTTAGCCTGCTGGGTGCAGGATGCTGGGTCAGAGGCCAGCTCCTCGTCACTCAGAGCACAGCCGCAGCCCAGCTATCTGCACTGTCTGCAGTGGTTTCCCCAGCTCCTCAGGCCCCCCAGGGTGATGCGTAGCAGCCCAGGTGGATGCTGGCTTTAGCAGCAAAGCTGTGGAACTATGAGCTTGGGAATCACCCCATCTTCTAATAGGGGATGCTGGTAAATCTGCCCACCTTTTGCCCTGGAAGGAACCATAACTTTCATCATCCTGGTCAGGAAACAATCTGCCCTCTGCTCCAGAAGTAGACATCATCTCTACTTCCCAAGTCTGTGTACACTGCTAACATCCTTGAAAAGACAATCCAGGACAACAGCTGACACGAGAATACAGAAATGCCATGGAAACTTATCTTCCAACAGCCGTATTAAGGAACTGCGTTTTAAAATTTTTCTTTTTTTTTTTTTTTTTTTTT
>SJYT01012792.1:537073-550395 GCA_006410635.1 Cephalophus harveyi
ACTGAACTGAACTGAACTGAACTACATTAACAGAGAAACTTGATACTAGGTAATAGTTTTAACAGTTCCTATTCTAGGTGATGTAGTTTTGTGTACAGCTTTTAATGCTATTAACTGTTTTTTAATGCTACAACAAAGTATAATCTTTTTTGAAGGAATTTTGATTGGCAGTGAGTGCTCTAGATTTCCAGTAAGCCCGGCAGCAGCTGCAGCTATTCATGCAGAGTCCACCCGAGGCAGTGGCCGGTTGACCCCACCCCCTCTCTTCAGGGCTCACCTGCCATGTGTAGACACCAAGCCCCTGCAGAGAAGGAGGATTTAATTTGCCAGTGATCATAAAATGTATCCCAATTGCAGAAATACTAAAACATATGTATCTTAGTAAGGAAAGTGGCAATTAAGTTTAAGCAATTTAGACACAGACTTTCAGGAAATCTTTTTCCCCCCAGATTTCTTTAGTCTGTCAAGTTTTCCATGTATTTTTCCCTTTCCATGTATTTATTTGTGCATTCGTTTATTCAGCACTCTAGTGCTCCAGGATCTTATAAAGAAAAACAGAAACAGGTAAAAGTTTCATTAGAAATACATCATTATTTGTAAAGCACATTCAAACTGTTTTGGTGTTGGATAATTTCACTTATTCCGAAACAAACTGGGAAAGGTGGCCTATCCATAGAAACACTTGGGCTTTGTTCAGGGTCTTCAGCTCCCTGTCCCGGGTAGAGTTGTGTGTGATTCCTAGGAGCCTGGGTCCTAACGGTGAACCCTCTCTTGGAAGGTGGATGTCTAAGCTATGGAATGCTGTCATTGCACCCAGAGTTCAAGAAGCAATATTGTCAAGAGCCTCTGTGAAAAGACAACCTGGCCTTGGGCAAACAACTAAAAACCCTAGCCAAGGGCAGCAGGCTGTGGTTAGAGCTGCTCTCAGCATTTTGCTTAATAAAGCTGTTCTGCATGGCTGTCCCCTCCAGAGAGCAGGTATGTGGGTTTATGCTGGGAGGAGAGGAAATCTGCTATTATGTAATGCTTGCTTGAACTGGCTTTTAGGGAACTCTATTTTCTCTCTGTAACGAGTGAGATTATCTCCATGTAATGGATGTTGCACAGCACTGCTTTAAAACTAACTCACTTGCTCTCTTAATTACTGGCTTATGTTTAAATACCAGACTTCAAAGTAATGTTTGCTGGTTGACAAACCCCTGCTTGGGTATGCTAGGCCCCTGATTTTTGAAGAGGCTTTTTCTTTAAGTGTTAGAAATGTTGGATTTTGCTTGACTCTGAGCAACTGCGCTCTTGCTTCTGTTCCTTCTGGCAAAATGTGGTTAATGTTTCAGAGCTGGACCAGCATACAGCTGATTTCAAAGGAGGAAGCTTCCCTCTGTCCATAGTTTCAAGTTACAGCAGTTGCAGCAAGAAGAGAGAGAGTGGTGCCTGGAGGAAGGTGAGCACCAGTCCTCGCAAGAAGTCCGGCCGGTTCTCGTCACCCACCTGGAACAAGCCAGACTTGAGTGAAGAAGGTAAGGGGAGCAGGCAGGAGACGTGTGTACCCATGAGGTGGTTTCTGAATGCCAGTGTGCTTTATGTTTATCACTATGCATTCAACAAAGCAAAATTTTGAGGATTTCAATGTGTATTTTTCGTGGAATAAAGCATGTGGTAGGTACATTCCACAAATAGTTGAGAGTCCCCTACCTAAAAAAAAACAACCATTCATACTAGAATTCTGAAATTAAATGTATCTTTACCATGTTAATGATCATCTGCTTTTTAGCAATTTGATTTTCTTGGGATCCACACAATTATATTTATGTAATAAAAGCTGATACATAAAAAGAAAGAAATATGCAAATGTGCATTCAGAAGTGAACCTTAAACTTTTAGAAGTGTGTTATTTGATTATAGACATATTTAATACCAGTTTAAGGTGTTTATAAGTGAGTCAGCTTTACATATTTCTTCCTACATGAGATGTATACCATGTACCAAATTTTCTTCTAAACGCTAGAAATAGAGCAAGCAGAAAACAGGAGATAAAAATCGCTCCCCCACAGAGTTTCATTCTAATAAATTATTAGACCTGTTCCTTTAGGCCTTGATAATAGGATAATCAGTTGTTTAAATATCCTCCCTCAGTTCAGTTCAGTTGCTCAGTCATGTCTGACTCTTTGCGACCCCATGGACTGCAGACGCCAGGCTTCCCTGTCCATCACCAACTCCTGGAGCTTACTCAAACTCATGTCCATGGAGTTGGTGATGCCATCCAACCATCTCATCCTCTGTTGTCCCCTTCACCTCTCGCTTTCAATCATTCCCAGCATCAGGGTCTTTTCAAATGACTCAGTTCTTTGCATCAGGTGGCTAAAGTATTGGAGTTGCAGCTTAGCATCAGTCCTTCCAATGAATATTCAGGACTGATTTCCTTTAGGATGAACTTGTGGGATCTCCTTGCAGTCCAAGGGACTCTCAAGAGTCTTCTCCAACACCACAGTTCAAAAGCATCAATTCTTCGGTGCTCAGCTTTCTTTACAATCCAACTCTCACATCCATACATGACCACTGGAAAAACCAAAGGTTTGACTAGATGGACCTTTTTTGGCAAAGTAATGTCTCTGCTTTTTAATATGCTCTCTAGGTTGGTCATAACTTTTCTTCCAAGGAGCAAGTGTCTTTTCATTTCATGGCTTCAGTCACCATCTGCAGTGATTTTGAAGCCCAAGAAAGTAAAGTCTGTCACTGTTACCCCATCTATTTGCCATGAAGTGATGGGATCGGATGCCTTGATCTTAGTTTTCTGAACGTTGAGCTTTAAGCCAACTTTTTCACTCTCCTCTTTCACTTTCATCAAGAGCCTTTTTAGTTCTTCTTCACTTTCTGTCATAAGGGTGGTATCATCTGCATATCTGAGGATATTGATATTTCTCCTGGCAATCTTGATTCCAGTTTGTGCTTCATCCAGTCTGGCATTTCTCATGATGTACCCTGCATATAAGTTAAATAAGCAGGTGACAATATATAGCCTTGACTTACTCCTTTCCTGATTTGGAACCAGTCTGTTATCCATGTCCAGTTCTAAATGTTGCTTCTTAACCTTCATACAGGTTTCTCAGGAGGCAGGTCAGGTGGTCTGGTATTTCCATATCTTGAAGAATTTTCCACAGTTTGTTGTGATCCACACAGTCAAAGACTTTGGCATAGTCAATAAAGCAGAAATAGATGTTTTTCTGGAACTCTCTTGCTTTTTTGGCAATTTGATCTCTGGTTCCTCTGCCTTTTCTAAAACCAGCTTGAACAGCTGGAAGTTCATGGTTCACATATTGTTGAAGCCTGGCTTGGAGAATTTTGAGCATTACTTTACTAGTGTGAGAGTTGAGTGCAATTGTGTGGTAATTTGAGCATTCTTTGGCATTGCCTTTCTTTGGGATTGGGATGAAAACTGACCTTTTCCAGTTCTGTGGCCACTGCTGAGTTTTCCAAATTTGCTGGCATATTGAGTGCAGCACTTTCACAGCATCATCTTTAGTGTTTGAAATAGCTCAACTGGAATTCCATCACCTCCACTAGCTTTGTTCGTATCCTACGCTAAAAGATATCATATTTGAGTAAGAATGAAAAGATGTTCCCACCTCATATGCATTATGGATTTCTGATACATGTAACTAACTTTGCGTCTTCAGGAGCCCCTTGTACCCCACACTGTTTTAAATGGCAACTCACTCTAGTATTCTTGCCTGGAGAATCCCATGGACAGAGTAGCCTGGCGAGGTCTATGGGGTCACAAAGAGTCAGACATGACTGAAGAAACTTAGCAGGCACACACACATGGCAGCTTTACAGCAGTGGGGCTCCAAAGTGAAAGTAATATGATGTCTAAAATCCTAGATTTCTTAAAATAGAAACAGTTGCTTTCGTTACCATATTTTTCATGTAGAAGATTGTATTGATTTTTAATAAAAACTAATGCGATTTTAACTATATCAATACATGCCAGAGTTGTGTGATTACCCCAAGTATGTGATCATAAGTTGTGACTTAAAGTCACATAAGTAATAAGTTTTAAAGTAATTGAATGGATAGTCACTGAAAATATACATAAACTCTCATTGTAAAGCTAAGTGTTATTTATAATAGGATACATTCTGATCTCCAAGGCTTGCCCTTACTTCCTAAAGTTAGAGTGTTTGCTCTATTGGGGGGCTACAGTCTAATGATTTTATTCCCTGAAGCAAAGAGACCCCCTCAGATGGCTTTCTGTAACAAGGATTATACCTGTTTATCCTTTGAAAGTATCCAAAAGAACTCGACAGAGAGGACTGTCATCTCCATTTACAGATGGCAAAAGTGAGACTCAGATCCCCTTGATCACCTGCTCCGAACCACTTCTCCTACAAACAGGGGGTTCTGCAATCCATGTTTTTGTTTCTGATGAGTCCAGTGCTATTTTCTTCAGTCTTTGCCACTCATCATAATCCTGGTACTCAAATAAGGACACCTATGCAGGGTCTCCACTGAGTCACTTCCTAGTTCATTAGAATTCCTGTAGGATTCAGGACCAGCTGCTTTCCTGAGTGAGTACCTAAACAATAAGCATTGTCAGTATATATTGCAGTACTGTAGACTTGTCAGACAAAATCCATAAAATGAATATGAACTTCAAACAGTATTATGGAGATAAATCTAACTTGGAAATATATATTTGGCAAAAAGCTGAATTATAAATTATTTTAAGTTTAAATTTGTAATATTAGTTGCAGAACTAGTGGATATATCAAATGTTCTTTCAAACACGAAAACTTAATTGAAAGGTGAATAAAATTGTATGCAACCATAGTTTGACATCAACATAGTGATTTATAAAATGCATTGGCCAGGGTTTAGGTGAATGAACCACTGGTTGGTTAACAACCAAAGGTGGGCATGCTTCTAGTTTTAATTTTTTTTTATAATAGTCACCTTGTCCAATAATTACACTTCATACAAAATTATTACAATGTTTGGGTTTATATTTTTGGACATCATTGTTTTAAAAAATACCAAAATAGAACCCTCTTGCATTCCATGCAGACCACTAAGGAAGCTCATAAAATTTGATAAAAAGACACAGCCCTTTTCTGTCCTGACCTAAACCAAGCTGAGATGATGGTCAGTGCTTCTGGAGGGCAGAGTTCAAGCTTAGGCACTTCCATGCTAATTAGGGGAAAGCTACTAATTAATGCTTTCTGACAGTAAGGACAAAAGTGTGGATGAGGAAATGTAGAGACCTTCTGATGATCTGCTTTTAATCGGGATATACCAAATTTGACAGACTTCTCAAAATCATTCTTTAGAGATGATCTAGCTAACACCATTCATACAATTTTAGAATCTACTCAGAAGCAACTGTATTAATGCATTTATAAAATGTAGAGTATTATAGAAATAGACATTTTTGAATCTAAAATGTTTAGTGTTTCTCAAACTTTTGACCATAAGCCACAGTGAGAAATGTATTTTAAAGCCTGACCAGTACACACAGACCTATGTATTTGCATGTCTCTGTAAATGGATACCAACTTATATGTTTACTACATACAAGCTGTGCAATCCGGTGTTTCCTATTCTCTCTGTTTTTTTAAAATGGGTTGAAATTTGCAGTTAGAAAAACATTGGTACGATAGGCAGCATCTGTTTTAATGCTGTGACTTTTTGTTTACTTTTCCTATTTAGTTTTCTGTAAAATGCAAAGTAATCAAAAGTTAAGTTTCTATACTGCTAAAGCCACCTGCACTGTAATACATCATGGGGCCCACACATCAAAAACTGTGTTGGGTCTACACAGTCAGGATCCCCTGGAAGGCAAACAAAGGGATTGCCATCTTCAAAAGGCAGGTATTAACCCTCTTTTAGGCACTTGGAGAACAAAAGCCTAAGGTTGTGGGGACTTGCCTGGTTAGAATAGGATCCATTGATGAAAGCGGAGCTGCGGATTCCCGAATTGAGCCTCAGGTGGTGTGAGTTGTACTGATTTTAGTCATAAATATACATGAGGTCGTTGCTTATTCCCTAGGCTTCCACAGGGCCTCAAGAGATGGATTTAATCCAAAAACAATATGAAAATACACCAGAGTCTAGAGACTATTTCTTTTAAATACAGAGTTCAAGATGAACAGGGACATTCTATGGAAATGACATTTTTTTTTCTTTAAACAGGTATCAAAAGTAACACTATACTACAGCTGAATTGTAACAGGAATGCTTCGCTGTCAAACCAAAAGTAAGTTTCCCTTGCAGATTTAACTCATAACAAACAGTACACATTCTCATCAATGTGTGTGCTAAGTCACCTCAGTAGTGTCCAACTCTTTGCGACCCCATGGTCTGTAGCCCGCCAGGCTCCTCTCTCCATCAGATTCTCCAGACAAGAATACTGGAGTGGGTTGCCCTGCCCTCAGGGGATCTTCCAAGACCCAGCAATCCAACCCTCATCTGTTATGTCTCCTGCATTGGCAGGTGGGTTCTTTACCACTAGCACCCCCTGGGAAGCATTAGTCTGTGCAACTGTTATGCTGTGAATAGAATTTTTTAAAAAGCAAGGCAATGGCGACCCACTCCAGTACTCTTGCCTGGAAAATCCCATGGACGGAGGAGCCTGGAAGGCTGCAGTCCTTGGGGTCGCTAGGAGTCGGACATGACTGAGCGACTTCACTTTCACTTTTCAGTTTGATGCATTAGAGAAGGAAATGGCAACCCACTCCAGTGTTCTTGCCTGGAGAATCCCAGGGACGGGGGAGCCTGGTGGGCTGCCATCTCTGGGGTCGCACAGAGTCGGACACGACTGAAGCGACTTAGCAGCAGCAGAGGTAATTCAAATATTAGTATTAGGCTGAAATCGAATGAATGAAATCTAAAAAAATACAAAGCCTATTTTGCTTTTAGTTTGGTGAAAGATTAGAAATATCATTGACTTCATTTTGTATCAAGTTTGATAGTTATTAATACAGTTCACAAAGATATGGTAAAATCCTGTATTTGTGAACTTTTATACAGGCTTTGGAGAAGGAAATGGCAACCCACTCCAGTGTTCTTGCCTGGAGACTCCCGGGGACAGTGGAGCCTGGTGCGCTGCAGTCTCTGGGGTCGCACAGAGTCGGACATGACTGAAGTGACTTAGCAGCAAACAGGCTTTAGAGGACTGAGATTTTAATGATAGAGTTACAGAAACATAATATGACTTACTTTTTTTCCTCATGCTGCTGCTAGGGAATTGTCGATTATGCTTCCAAATCTGTAAACTGAAATAAAGATTTATCATAGAATAAAAATGCTTAGCTAGTTTGTAAATAGGTCCCTAGGATAGCCAATAAGTTGTGTACCCTGTAACTTGGCAGGTGACATTTAGGACCCTGGTTCACAGAATTATAAAAGAGGGGTAGGGGGTCAGTGAATCTGTCACATGCTTGCTTGTACCAGGCCAACAGCCTATACAGTATTTGTAATAACCCTATGATGTAGCATAAGGCATTTGATAGAGAGAAGGGAACCCAGGAAGTGAGGTGTTGAGTATAAAAAAGAAACCCGACCCATGGTCATGTTGCTAATAAAAAGTGATAAATTCACATTTACTCCATTGTCACGCTGCCCCTACACCAGCGTGCTTAGTGTCATCCTTGGGGACAGAGAAGGAAAGGGAAGAGAAGACTGGAATGTTGTAAGTCAAAGTGGATTTCTTTGTGTAATAAAATTTTATCCTATTGAGAATTTTGACTGGGAGTTACCAAAATCAGACAGGAATGGGTTGTTGTATAAAGTGACATTTATGGATGCCTTTAAAGGATGTTAAAAACTTTTTTGCTCCACAAATCCCCCAGAAAGGTGTGGGGTCTAAGTTTCCATATTGGAAGTTAGATTGTTTCTCTGGGTTTTAAAAAAACTTTTTTGAACTCTGTGGTAGGTCTTTAGAGAATGATCTGTCATTGACATTGAATCTGGATCAAAGACTGTCTCTGGGTTCGGATGATGAAGCAGATCTGGTCAAGGAACTTCAGAGCATGTGCTCTAGCAAATCTGAATCTGATATAAGCAAGGTAAGCAGGACACAGCGGGGAGGGCATTGAGTGGCTCCCCCAGCTGCACACAGACTTCTTTTGGATCCACATCATAGCTCTTTCCCTGAGAGAAATCCCTTATCAAATAGTATGATTAATACTCCAAATCAAAACTTCCATTACCTTGCTAAGAAAAGTCCTTCCTTCCAAAAAAAAAAACAAAAACCCCACTTATACAAGGGAGCTCTATTTAGCATAGCTTCTCTGAAAAACCCAAAGTGAAAGTTGCGTGTGTTGTGTTACCACAAATTAAACCAATACCACCTTTGACTGTCACCAATCAGTAAGAGCAGAACAGCAGACTTGCATTCTGCAGAGGGGAACAATTTTACTTATAAAATAAAAAAAATAAGTGGCCTGTGTAATTTGTTTAAACTGTGAAATTTGAGATCCGAAGATGGAAATCAGTGACCCAAAATCTTGAAGCGTTAACAGCATCAAGCTCAACCTGTTTTTGCACTCTGATATCTGCAACAATTTTTTAACAGGCTTCCTTGATAACTGCCTTTTGCTTGAAAGGGAGCAAAAGAAGGTAATTATAACTTGTGCAGGTTCTACCCCAAAACTCACCTGTTGTATTTGGACAGTCTGCTAGAGATAAAGAACTCACTAGCTTAATCTCACAGACTCGATGGATGTGAGTCTGAGTGAACTCCGAGAGATGGTGATGAACAGGGAGGCCTGGTGTGCTGCGATTCATGGGGTCGCAAAGAGTCGGACACGACTGAGCGACTGAACTGAACTGGGAGTGAGTTGAAATAGTTAACCCTGGAAAAATAAGGTTACAATGAAAAATCTTGCAAATGTTATATCCTTTCATTTTGTGCCAGGTATTTTTTTTTTTTTTTAAATAGGGCTTATCTGGTTGTCTTCTTTTGACTTTAAAAGACTTTTTTGTTTCTTAGAAACTATGTCTCATGCATTTGCTGTTAGTTTCACATGAAAGCTTAAAGTCCTTATGTGAGTATTTTAGGACCTAAGCTTCTGACAGTAAGACAAGGACCACACTTCTCACTGTGGGTTTTCCACAGTGACTTTACATCTTACCTTGAGTATGTCACAGTTTACCTGTGAAAACATGACTTGATAAATTGTGTATTTTCCAGATTGCTGATTCCAGGGATGATTTAAGGAGGTTTGATAGTTCAGGAAACAACCCTGTGTTTTCAGCAACTGTTAATAATCCAAGAATGCCAGTGTCACAAAAGGTAAGTGTCCCTTTTCCCTCCAAAATGGGACAAAGAAGGATTGTTGTGAAATTAACTTTACAAATTTTTCAAGGTGCATTACAAAGTTACTTTTACACTATAGCAGGGATATAATCAGGACAAAGGTGTAAGTAAGTGTTCACTAGGTAATCAAGGTTAGAAAAAAGTACTGATTGGCTAATAGCTTGAAGGAGTCACATAGAAAAGCATTACTTTCCCCCCTTTCTATTTGATGCCAAAAAATTGGATTCCAAAATTTTTACTCTCTCTTCTATTTGTTTTCACTAGTTTATGCCAAACCTAGAATGGAAAATCCCATGGACGGAGGAGCCTGGTGGGCTGCAGTCCATGGGGTCGCGAAGAGTCGGACACGACCAAGCAACTTCACTTTTCACTTTCATGCATTGGAGAAGGAAATGGCAACCCACTCCAGTGTTCTTGCCTGGAGAATCCCAGGGACGGGGGAGCCTGGTGGGCTGCCGTCTATGGGGTCACACAGAGTCGGGCACGACTGAAGTGACTTGGCGGTAGCAGCAGCAGAACTAATGTAACGTCTCTCTTCTCTGCTGTATTTTAAAATGGAACGTTGAATTTCTTTTGAGCAACATTTTCAAAAACTGGAGTTAATGCTGAGTGATAACAGAAAAATCTACACATACATAAAAATTTCCCTCTGATTTACTTGAACTTCCCATACCATGCATGTTTCAGAGACAGAATGTCCTTTGCAAGCAAATCAGAATGTCCAATAGAAGAGCCAGGATGCCCATAGAGTTCCTTACCCTCTTGAAATAACTTTTATGATTGATTGGTTAATAAATGCCAAAAGATGAGATGGCCCAGTATGGTACTACCGAGTGAATGGAAACAATATAAAAATACTTCTTACCCAGTAGTGCTTTTGTGAGGCGGTCCATTTTGTAAGATGTGTTTAATAATGTGCGGTTCGCTCACCAAGCTATGTCCATTGCGGTTCACGTCCCCTCACATGGCAGCTGACACAGACCTGTGGGGAGAGGGAGTGCAAAGAGCAGGATTAAACAGTGAGCATGGTGAGACTATCCCATTATTAATCCTCCTCTGACAGCCCTGGGCTCCCGTCCCCTGCTTTCTCACAGCTTCAGTAGCTTTCAGTCCTGACTAGTTTCCTATGAAGCTCTGCGAGCTGTGTGTGTGTTGGGGGAAATATTAACAAAGCTGGGGTCTTATATTAACATATACAACATGACAGTCTACAAAGAAGAGCATGACCTGTCTGGCTTACTCTATGTAGTATTTGCTCCTCTCCGCGATTTCCCCCCCACCCCCAATTAGGAATGGCTTAGAAGCACAGCAAAAGCATAGTTGGGAGCAGATAAGAATGACTGAGGAGGTGACACCTGGGTCCCTGATGATAGTTCTGGTTCTGGATGGAGTACATTTTTGTTCAGGGGCTGTCCCTGAACTGTGGTTCAGAACACATTCCTTGGGTCTGCCTTCTATTTCTTTGCTCACTGAGCATTCTAAAGACTAGTCCGGGATGATTGATTGTTTTCTTAGAACCTGCCACCAGAGGGCGAAGTAGTACTCATTTGGCATTTGCCAGATTCCTGAACCCTTCACAGGCTCAGGCCTTTTCTATCCTGATAAAGGCAGTGAGCATTTCTTGGTTAGATGCCCAGTTGCTCCTGTTATCAGGAAGTAATTCCCTTTAGGAGGAAAAGCTCTCTGTGTTAGCTGAAATCACTTTCTCCTATGTGGTCAGAGAGGGGCCTGTTAATCAAGCAGCATGTCAGCCAGCCTTCTTAAACAGAAAAGCCCATATTTACATAAATACATATTTAAATCATCCATAAAATATATAATAATAAATGTTTTCTTCTTATGGAGATGAAAATTCAGTCCCCTAAAGCAGAAATTCCCATTTTGGTTGCATCATGAAAACTATTTGAGGATTTGTTTTTTAAATCCCTTGTACCTGGACCACATGCCCTAGAGGTTCTGATACAATTGGTCTAAGGTACAACCTGGACATTGGAGTTTTTAAAAGCTTGGTGACTCTCATGTGCAATCAGGGCTTAGACCTGTTCTCTGGCACATACCTTTGATCCATCATTCATATTTTCTACCCCATTTCTTTCCAGATTATGTCCTTGAACTGCATGTAACTTATGTTTATATATAATTTACTACTTCAGACCATCCGCTACACCTCCCCATGTTCACCCTTCCTCCTTTCCCACTTCACCACTCACTTGAGTTCTGCTGATTGGTAAGCAGGAAGGGGGACCTACCCAAGTGAGCTCATGATCAGGGAAAACGCTGTGAGTAAAAGGTCTTATTGCAGCATCATGAGTGGCACTTACCTCTCCAACTCTGTTTCCTCATGGGCATAGAGGCCTGGACCAGGTGATCAGAAGAGTTCAGAAGTACTAGAAGAATGCTGGCATGCAGTTTCCAAGAATTAAAGATCTTGAGCTCCCTAGTTACAGACTCATCACCAGGAAACAATTCACTACAGCAGAAGCTCCATTAGCACAAAGATGGTGCCCTTTTACATTCTCTGCTGTAAGCCAAGCACCAAGAACAGTGCCTGTCTGATAAACATTCAGAATATGTGAGTAATAGTCCAGTTAGATCCAAAGGCAGAAAAATTCAGTGACACATTCAAGGTAAAGGTGTTGCATTGTAGAACTGCTTACAAATAGTTGGTTGGAATAGTCCAGTTTGATTTCCTCAGGCCTAAGACTTCATACAACTTCTGTTGACAAGGAGACTCTAGACTCAGGCACTGGTTTCACTGACTCCTGTATTTGGCAAACCACAAAGGACCTAGTGGAGATCAGACAGTGAGTCTATAGGACATTAAGTATTCAACTTCTCTCCTCCCCTGTCTTTTTTTCCCCCCATGAGAACCTAGGGCTTCCCTGGTGGCTCAGAGGTTAAAGCGTCTGCCTCCAATGCGGGAGACCTGGGTTCGATCCCTGGGTCGGGAAGATCCTCTGGAGAAGGAAATGGCAACCCACTCCAGCATACTTGCCTGGAGAATCCCATGGACGGAGGAGCCTGGTAGGCTACAGTCCATGGGGTCGCAAAGAGTCGGACACGACTGAGCGACTTCACCTACCTCACCTATGAGAACCTATGTTAAGGGAGAAACTCATACATACTTGTACAGGGACAGAGAGGAGGAAGTTAGTACTGATCACAGAAATTGGGAACAATGTCAAATTAAGCTGTTCTGCTTTCCTTTCTTACAGGAGGTCAGTCCTCTCAGCAGCCATCAAATGACCGAACGCAGCAACAGTAAATCAAAGACTGAGTTGGGTGTTTCAAGAGTTAAATCTTTTCTTCCTGTTCCTAGAAGTAAAGTCACCCAGTGTTCCCAGAACACCAAAAGAAGCAGCAGCAGCAGTAATACAAGGCAAATAGAAATAAACAACAACTCCAGAGATTTGGAACCTACACAAAAATGAACAAGTAGAAAAATCTAACAAATAGGCCTGCCTACAGTACTCATTCTTCTGTATATTTCACACAGAAACCAAGGACAACAAGATGTAAATACCTTTAAATGAATCAAATGTTTTCACTGCAATATAAAGTATGAGTGCGGGACCACTATTCAGTTTTTTGTAAAGAATGTATTTATAACCAACTTTTTTTTTCAATTCTGTCAAATTGAACTGCAATACCAAGAAGTTATACCCACTTTTCAAGTAGTTTTATAATAGAAAAGTCATAATAGTTTTACTCAAGATGTTCAGGGGTATTAAAACAACTGTCTGTGTACTGTATATCTGTACATATGTACATATGTACATTTAAGAAAGCTATGCATCATTGCATACTACATTAAAAATGTGTACAGCATTGACTTAGATAACATGTATCATTTTAAAGAGATCATAATTTTATGTTCACTTGATGAAAAATGACTAGAATGGGGCAATAACATATTTCTAAACAGTTACTTTTCTTAAAAGCCATATTAAGTATTTTGCCTGTTAAACTATAGTTTTCAGTTTCAAAACTTTTAATGGTTGCATCATGT
>SJYT01012792.1:550489-593304 GCA_006410635.1 Cephalophus harveyi
ATGACATAACTAAAAGTTATATGACTTGATACCAAATAAAATATTGAATTAGTGAAATAACTTTGCTGTAGTTTTTATCTATTACTGTTAGTAGTTTATCCATGCAAAAGATACTTGTGTTCAATTTAGAGCCATTTAAACTGGTCCTCCATGTTTGTATTTCAGTAGCTATTCAGAGAAAGACTTTTGTTACATAGTATTAGTTGGTTTAAACTAAAATAAACATTTCAGTGGAGCTCTTGGAATGAGGTGCTCATTGAAAACATTTTTCATACTTACCAAAAAAGTATAATTATATACCAACAATCATTTGCTTATCTTAGAGTATTTAAAGTCCTTTCTTGGCCAGAATGGTTATTTAAAGTATACACATGTGCATGAAAACTATATTACATTTTGCAAGTATCTTTTTAAAAAAAGTGAAGGAAGAATCAAGGAAGAGATCAGTTCCAGTACCTGTCAGCCCAGGCTTCATCTCTGCCATCCTTGGGTGCACAGCATGGACCTTGTAACAGGAAGCAGAACTAGAGCAAGGGACTGAAGGTAAGTAGGAGAGAGGCTGGGAGACATAGGCTTGAACACAATAACGCCTTTGAGCTGGACTTAAATTCTTGGTGCCCTGGTGGTATTTGATACTCTCACGTGTTTCACAGAAAGACATTAATCTTGGGGACAAAACTCAATGCTCTCCATACCCTAGACCAACATACCCAGATTGAGGTGGCTCTGCTGCACGTTGTCCTGCTAATATACACCTCATATTGAATTCTATTTTTTAGTGATAAGGCATTGTTTTATATTAACAATTTTTCTGAAGATATAGATCTCATTATTATAGTCAAGGACCAGAAAAGAGAAAAAACAAATTTGGAATACATTATTAAGATGACATCTAGTAACCTATCCATATAGTTTTGATTGGTTAGTAATTCAACACGTATACTTACATAATTGGATAGTAGACTGCAAGATGTCTAAAGAGGGCATTTAGATTAGGAGTTTTCAAAATACATATGAAAACCTAGTAATGGGTCATTTTATCAATTTAGGGAATCACAACTACCATTTTTTGAAAATAGGATAGAATAGAAAATATCAGAGCACATCATGGTATCAATAAAAGAATTTTGCAAGTATCTTTACAAGAATTTTGCAAGTCAATAAAAGAATTTTGTGTGAAGCTTTTGTTTAATTATGTGGATACATGGATGTAAGCACTGGACTGTAATGTCAAATATAACTTTCTGTGGGTCACGGCCACAAGTCTTTGAAGCTCAATACCATTAGTGCTGAGAGTCAGGGTGCTTCACGAGTAAAAAGGTCTTTGGTGTTATACAGCCTTGCGACTGAATTAAGCACTAACATTTATTAGCTGTGTGACCTAAGACAAGTCACTTAATCTCTTTGACCCAGCTTCCACAATACTTATGTAGGATCATGACAACCCTAGAAGTTGTCCTTGAGCATTATAATGAGGTAACAATACAATGTTCCTAGTTACCTCCCTCATACATAAAAAGTAATAAATTATGTCCCAGAAGTCTTTGTGGCATTCCAACACCCCATCAAGTTGTAATAAACTCACAAATACTAACAGCTGTATTATGAGCATCAGATTCTATTAGAGTTGTATAAAACACCTAATTAAAAGAAATATCTAATTGGAAATTGAGAACTATAACACATTAGCAAATTTTATTTTCCTTTTATGTTAACTTGATGATGAGCTTCTCCTAAATAGACCTAACACATTTTGCAGTTGCAAAAAAACAGAAAACAAGTAAACATGTCATTAAATCTGATTATTCATGAAAAAAGCCAATTTTGATAGACAAGGCTGAACTTTCATAATTTTTTCTTCCTGTGCATATGCAAATTAAGTTCAGTTGACTAGACATAGCCAACACCTGATTTAGGCATTTATTCCTAACAACCATGGGCTATTACACAAAACTTTCTCTATGAAGTTATGTGATACTTTCTGAGTTTTATTGGTCCCTTTTGTAATATTTTTCTCAAGAGAACATTCCACAGATGTGAAAGGAATAAATTAGTGAATAGATAATCCTGTTAGTTTGGTTTTTACTACAAATAAATAGTCGTTATAGACCAAGATGGCATTGTTAATTTGAGAAAAAGGACTATGGAAATACATGGAAAAAGGATATCAGATGCATACCTTATCTATTCTGTCCTTAATATAACAGATATTAGAAGATAACATTGAATTATCAAGTCAAGAGCTGCAGTTCTAGACAGAACATGTAACCATGTAACATCCTTGGTTTCAATGACTTCATTGGAAAAAAAAAAAGAGGATTATTCTTGTCCCAGAAAGAAAAGTACAATAGGAAAATCAGAAATCCTGACAGTTGTTCCTACACATTCTGATACTTTAATAAGGAAGAGTATCAGCTAAATATATCCTCCTGAAAATAGTTACTTGGGTTATATTTTAAGGAAATCAAGAATGTATCAGAGAAATTAAGAAATCAATTATTTTATAATTGCCCTAAAAACAAAAAAATACCTAGGAATAAAGTTAACCAGGGTGGTAAAAGACCTGTACACTGAAAAGTAAGACACTAGTGAGAGAAACTGAAGAGGGTGCAAATAAAAGAAGGCAGATTCTGTGTGCTCACAGATTGAAAATTCAATAGTGTTAAATGTCCCTACTAACCAAAGCAGGCTAGGGATAAAGAACCCACCCCCCAGTGCAGGAAGACTTGAGAGATGTGCGTTCGATCCTTGGGTCAGAAAGATCCCCTGGAGGAGGAATGACAACCCACTCCAGTATTCTTGCCTGGAGAATCCCCAAGGACAGAGCCTGGCAGGCTACAGTCCTTAGGGTCACAAAGAGACGAACACTACTAAAGCAACTTAGCATGCATGTACGCAAAGCAACCTACAGAGTCGTTGAAACTGCTATTAAAATGCCAATGATTTTTTTCCACAGAAACAGAACACATAAGTCTAAAATTTGTATGGCACCCCAAAAGACTCTGAATAGCCAAAGCGATCTTGAGAAAGAACAAAGCTAAAGGTGTCATGCTTCCTGACTTCAAACTATATTAGCTATAACAAATTAAAATAGTATGGTGTTAGCATAGTAACAGACACAGATCAGTGGTACAGAATAGATTGCCTAGAAATAAGCCCATGCATGTATGGACAATTAATTTCTGATAGAGATGCCAACAATATACAGTGAGGAAAGAACAGTCTCTTCAATAAATGGTGTTGGGAATACTGGACAGCTACATGCAAAAGAATGAAACTAAATCCACTATCTTACACCATATACAAAAATTAACAGATTAAAGAGTTGAATGTAAGGCCTACAAAAATGAAACTCGGAAGAAAACAGAGGGTAAAGCTCTGTGACATTGGTCTTGGTGATGATTTTTTGATCTGACGCTAAAAGTAAATGCAACAAAAGCAAAAATCAATGAGGGGGACTACATAACAACCAAAAGCTTCTGCACATGGGGAAAGAAACCAAGACAAGGAAAATCCAACCTAGAAAATAGAACAATTGTAAACCACATATATATGATAAGGGATTATATCTGAAACATATTTTAAAAACTCATACAACAACACAAAAAAAAAAGTCAAAAAATGGGCAGAGGATCCAAATAAACATTTTTCCAAAGAAGACATACAGATGACCAACAGGTCTATGAAAAGGTGCTCAACATAACTAATCATAAGAAAAATGCAAATCAAAACCACAGTGAGATGTCACCTTATTGATACCTGTTAGATTTTTTTTTTTGAAAGTCGCTCAGTCATGGGGTCACAACTCTTTGTGACCCCATGGACTATATAGTCCATGGAATTCTCCAGGCCAGAATAGTGGAGTGGGTAGCTGTTTCCTTCTCCAGAGGATCTTCCCAACCCAGGGACTGAACCCAGGTGTCCTGCATTGCAGGCAGATTCTTTACCAGCTGAGCCACCAGGGAAGCCTACATGTTAGATAACATTAAAAAGACAAGAGATAAGTGTTGGCAAGGATCTGGAGAAAAGAGAACCCTCATGCACTGTTGGAAGGAATGTAGTAAATAGGCAGCTACTATGGAAAACAGTATGGAGGTTCCTCAAAAACTAAAAACATCCTTGCAGACTCCAGGGGAGATCACAAGCCACCTCTACTCCCATCATGATCTCTGAGGGCGTGCGTGAGCCACCACCACTACTGGGCACCAGAACCAGGCATCAGCCACTGCATCAGCTTATCAACCTGAACAGACCAATCACTAGAAATGAACTAGCATATGTGACAAAAGGACAGGACCAGATGACTTCACAGGCAAATTCTACCAGATATACAAAGACTGACACCAATCCTTCTCAAATTGTTCCAAAAGATTAGAGAGGAAGGAACACTACCAAAGACATTCTGTGAAACCACTGCCACCCTGATACCAAATTCATGCAGTGACACTCCCAAAAAAGAAAATTACAGGCCAGTATCTTAGATGAATATGCCAAAAATTCTCAAGAAAATATTAGCAAACTCAAATTCAACAACACATAAAAAAGATCATACAACATGACCAAGTGGGATTTATCCTAAGTTCACAAGGATGGTTATACTTATGCAAATGAATCAATGTGATACACCACATCAACAACAAAAAAGACAAAAACCAAGTGTCAACCAAACACTTGATAAAATTCAACATCCATTCATGATGAAAACTCTTACTGAATGGGTATAGAAGGAACGTATGTCAATGTAATAAAAGCTATCAATGACAAAACACAGTCAATACAATACTCAATGGTGAAAAGTTGAAAGCCTTCCTGCTAAAATACAGAACACGCGAAGGACACCACTCTCACCTCTTCTATTCAACATATTGAGTTGGCTAAAAAGGTAGTATGGGTTTTTGCATAACCTCTGCCAATAGTTTTGAAAGTCCTAGCCACAGCAATTAGACAACAAAACAAAAATAAAAGATATCCAAGTCAGAAGGGAAGAAACAAAACTGTCATTAGATGCAGATGATGAGATACTATATATGGAAAAAGCCCTAAAGACTCCACACAAAAACTGACCAACAATTTCAGCAAGGTAGCAGGATACAAGATTAACACATAAAAACTGGTAGCATTTCTTTACACTAACAATGAAATATCATTCAGTTCAGTTCAGTCGCTCAGTCATGTCCGACTCCTTGCGACCCCATGAATCGCAGCACGCCAGGCCTCCCTGTTCATTATCATCTCTAGGAGTTCACTCGGAGAAGGCAATGGCACCCCACTCCAGCGCTCCTGCCTGGAAAATCCCATGGATGGGGGAGCCTGGTGGGCCGCAGTCCATGGGGTCGCTAAGAGTCGGACAAGACTCAGCGACTTCCCTTTCACTTTTCACTTTCATGCATTGGAGAAGGCAATGGCAACCCACTCCAGTGTTCTTGCCTGGAGAATCCCAGGGACGGGGGAGCCTGGTGGGCTGCCGTCTATGGGGTCGCACAGAGTCGGACACGACTGAAGCGACTTAGCAGCAGCAGCAGCAGGAGTTCACTCAGACTCACATCCATCGAGTCAGTGATATCATTACAGGAATGTAAAAGAACAATACTTTTTAAAATTACACCCACCAAAATAAAATATTTAGGAATAAACCTAACCAAGAAGGTGAAAGGTGAAAGAATTATAAGAACTATAAAACATTAGTAAAAGAAACTGAAGATAATTCAAAGAAATGGAAAGATAACCCCATGCTTGTGGATTGGAAGAATTAATATTGTTGAAATAGTCATACTACCCAAAGCAATTCACATATTTAATGAGATGACAAATCACTCCAGTGATTTGGCCTGCAGAATCCCATGGACTGTGTAGTCCATGCAGTTACAAATAGTCGGACATGACTGAGCGACTTTCACTTTCTTTCTGTCAAATTACCCATAACAATTTTCAGTGAACTAGAACAAATAATCCTAAAATTTATATGAAACCATAAAAGACCCCCCAAATTGCCAAAGAAATCTGAAGAAAAAGAACAAAGCAGGAGGCGTAAGCCTCCCAGACTTCAACAATACTACAAAGCACAATAATCAAAATAGCATGGTATTGGCACAAAAACAGACGTATGGACCAACTGAACAGAATAGAGAGCCCAGAAATAAACCCATTCCCCTATGGACAATTAATCTTTGACAATAGAGGCAAGACTATACAATGGGAAAAACAAAGTCTTTTCAGCAAGTGGTTTTGGGAAAGTTGAACAACTGCATGTAAATCAATAAAATTAGAACACACCTTCACACCATACACACTAATAAATTCAAAATAACTTAAAGACTTAAACCTAAGATATGACACCATAAAATTCCTAGAAGGGACCATAGGCAAAACATTCTCTGACATACATCATTATCAATATTTTCTTAAGTCAGTCTCTGAAGACAATAGAAATAAAAGCAAAAATAAACTTTCAAACTTTTGCACAGCAAAGGGAACCATAAACACAATGAAAAGTCAACCTATATAATGGGATAAAATATTGTGACAAATTGTGAAAATATTGTGCAAATGATGTGACTGACAAGGGATTAATTTCCAAAATATACAAACAGCTCTTACAGCTCAACTAAGAAACAACCCAATCAAAAAATGGCCAGAAGACCTAAATACATATTTATCCAAAAAAAGACATACAAATGGCCAATATGCCCATGAAAAGATGCTCAACAGTGCTAATTATTAGAGCAGTGAAAATCAAAACTACAATGAGGTACCACCTCACACTGGTCGGTATGGCCATCATTAAAATGTCTTGGTCCACTGGAGAAGGGAATGGCAAGCCACTTCAGTGTTCTTGCTGTGAGAATCCCATGAACAGTGTGAAAAGGCAAACAAAATATGACAGCAAGAAATGAGCCCCCCACGTCAATAGGTGTCCAAAATGCTACTGGGGAAGGGCAGAGAAATAGCTCCAGAAAGAAAGAAGAGTCTAGGGCAAAGTGAAAACGAAGTTCCGTTGTGGATGAGTCTGGTAGTGAAAGTAAAGTCTGATGCTGAACAATACTGAGTAGGAACCTTGATTCATGTTAGGTCCATGAATCAAGGTAAATGGGATGTGGTCAAGCAGGAGATGGCAAGAGTGAACATCAGCATTTTAGGAATCAGTGAACTGAAATGGACAAGAATGGAAGAATTTAATTCAGATGATTATTGTATCTACTAGTGTGGGCAAGAATCCCTTAGAAAAAATGGAGTAGCGTTCAGTCAACAGAAGAGTTCAAAATGCAGTACTTGGGTGCAATCTCAAAAATGACAGAATGATCTCAGTTTGTTTCCAAGGGAAACCATGCAACATTACAGTAATCCAAGTCTATGCCCCAATGACAAATGCCAATGAAAGTGAAGTTGAATGGTTCTGTGAAGACTTACAAGATCTTCTAAAACTAACACCAAAAAATATGTCCTCTTCATTGTAGGGGGTTGTAATGCAAAAGTAGGAAGTCAAGAGATACCCACAATAACAGACAAATTTGGCCTGAGAGTACAAAATGGAGCATGGCAAAGGCTAATAGAGATTGGCCAGGAGAATGCACTGGTCATAGCAAACACCCTTTTCCAATAACACAAGAGATGATTCTACACATGGACATCAACAGATGGTCAACACCAAAATCAGATTAATTATATTCTTTGCAGCTGAAGATAGAGAAGCTCTATAGTGTCAGCAAAACAAGAACTGGAGCTGACTGTGGCTCAGATCATGAACTCCTTATTGAAAAAATCAGCCTTAAAGAAAGTTAGGGGAGACAACTAGACCATTAAGGTATGACCTAAATCAAAACTCATTATGTTACAGTGGAGGTGGCAAATAGATTCAAGAGATTAGATCTGGTAGACAGAGTGCCTGAAGAACCATGGATACAAATTCATAACAGTGAATGGGAGGTGATGACCAAAACCATCCCCAAGAAAAACAAATGCAAGGAGGTAAAGTGGTTGTCTGAGGAGGCCTTACAAATAGCTGAGAATAGAAGAGAAGCAAAAGACAAAGGATAGAGGGAAACATACACCAACAGAATGCAGAGTTCAAGCAAATAGCAAGGAGAGATAAGAATGCCTTCCTAAGCGAACAGTGAAAAGAAGTATAGGAAAACAATAGAATGGGAAAGACTAGAGATCTGTTCAAGAAAACTGGAGATACAAAGGGGATACATCTTTCATGCAAGGATGGGAACAATAAAGGACAGAAAGGGTAAAGACCTAACAGAAACAGAAGATATTAAGAAGAGGTGCCAAAAATACACAGAAAAACTATACAAAAGTTGGATAACCACAAAGGTGTGGTCACTCACCTAGCACCAAACATCCTAGAGTGTGAAGTCAAGTGGGCCTTAGGAAACATTACTATGAACAAAGCTAGTGGAAGTGATACAATTCCAGCTGAGCTATTTCAAATCCTAAAAGATGATGCTGTGAAAGTGCTGCATTAAATATGTCAGCAAATTTGGAAAACTCAGCAGTGACCACAGGACTGCAAGAGGTCAGTTTTTCATTCCAGTCCCAAAGAAGGGCAACGCCAAAAAACATTCTGACTACCATACACCTGTGCTCATTTCACATGCTAGCAAGGTAATGCTCAAAATCCTTCAAGCTAGGCTTCAACAGTACATGAACTGAGAACTTCCAGATGCACAAGCTGGATTTAGAAAAGGCAGAGCAACCAGAAATCAAATTGCCAACAACTGCTGGATCATAGAAAAAGCAAAGCAATTACACACACAAAAATCTACTTCTGCTTCATTTACTACATGAAAGCCTTTGAGTGTGTGGATCGCAACAAACTGTGGAAAATTCTTAAAGAGATGGGACTACCAGACCACCTTACCTGCCTCCTTAGACATCTGTGTGCAGGTCAAGACACAACAGTTAGGATTGGACATGGAACAACGGACTGGTTCAAAATTGGGAAAGGAGTAAGACAAGGCTGTATATTGTCACCCTGTTTATTTAACTTACATGCAGAGTACATCATGCAAAATGCCAGGCTGGATGACTCATAAGATTGAATCAAATTGCCTAGAGACATATCGACAGCCTCGGGTATGCAGATGATACCACTCTAATGGCAGAAAGTGAAGAGGAACTAAGGAGGCTCTTGATAAGGGTGGAACAGAAGAGTGAAACAGCTGATTTAAAATTAAACATGCATAAAACTAAGGCCAAAGAATTGATGCTTTTAAATTGTGGTGCTGAAGAAGACTCTTGAGAATCCCTTGGACAGCAAGGAGATCAAATCAGTCAATCCTAAAGAAAATCAATCCCAAACATGCATTGGAAGGACCAATGCTGAAGCTGAAGCTCTAATACTTTGGCCACCTGATGCAAAGATCCAACTCACTGAAAAAGACCCTGAGGCTGGGAAAGATTGAAGGCAATAGGAGAAGGGGGTGACAGAGGACAAGATGGTTGGATGGCTTCACCAACTCAATGGACATAAGTTAGAGAAAACTCTGGGAGATAGTGAAGGACAGGGAAGCCTGGCATGCTGCAGTCCATGGGGTCGCAAAGAGTCAGACATGACTTAGTGACTGAACAACCACCAAGAGGTCTTCAAATAAAAAATGCTGGATAGGGTATGGAGATATGGGAACCTTCCTACTCTGAATATGGGAATGTAAGTTGGTACAGCCACTATAGAAAATAGTATGGAAGTTCCTCAGACAACTAAAAATAGAATTACTAGGTGATCCAGCAATCCTATTCCTGTTCATACATCCAGACAAAACTATAATTTAAAAAGATACATGCACCTCCATATTCATTACGTTCACAACAGCCAAGATATAGAAACAACCTAAATGTCCATCCACATAGATGAATGGATAAAGAAGATGTGGTCCATATATACAATGAAATACTACTCAGCCATAACAAAGAATGAAATAAGCCATTTGCAGGAACATGGATGGACCTAGAAGGATCATACTAATTGAAGTCAAAACTGGTCACATAGAGAAAGACAAATACCATATATCATTTATATGTGAAGTTTAAAATATGACACAAATGAACCTATCTATGATTTAGAAACAGACTCACAGACACAGAGAGCAGACACAGTGTCAGACTTTATTTTTGGGGGCTCCAAAATCACTGCAGATGGTGACTGCAGCCATGAAATTAAAAGACGCTTACTCCTTGGAAGAAAAGTTATCACCAACCTAGATAGCATATTCAAAAGTAAAGGTCCACTAGTCAAGGCTATGGTTTTTCCTGTGGTCATGTATGGATGTGAGAGTTGGACTGTGAAGAAGGCTGAGTACCAAAGAATTGATGCTTTTGAACTGTGGTGTTGGAGAAGACTCGAGAGTCTCTTGGACTGCAAGGAGATCCAACCAGTCCATTCTGAAGGAGATCAGCCCTGGGTGTTCTTTGGAAGGAATGATGCTGAGGCTGAAATTCCAGTACTTTGGCCACCTCATGAGAAGAGTTGACTCATAGGAAAAGACTCTGATGCTGGGAGGGATTGGGAGCAGGAGGAAAGGGGACGACCAAGGATGAGATGGCTGGATGGCATCACTGACTCGATGGACATGAGTTTGAGTGAATTCCAGGAGTTGGTGACGGACAGGGAGGCCTGGCTTGCTGTGATTCATGGGGTCGCAAAGAGTCGGACACGACTGAGCGACTGAACTGAGCTGAGGAAGGGGGAAATTGGGGGACGGATAGAGTGGGAGGTTTGGGTTAGCAGATGTAAATTATTGTATACAGAATGGAAAAACAGAAAGGTCCTAATGTACAGAGAACTATACTCAATATTCTATGATAAACCATAATGTGAAAGAATAATAAAAAAGAAAATATGTATGTATATAACTGAATCACTTAGCTTACAGCAGAAATTAACACAACATTCTAAATCAAGTATGTGTGTGTGTGTTAGTCACTCAGTCGTGTCCAACTCTTTGTGACCCCAGACTGTAGCCCACCAGGCTCCTCTGTCCATGGAATTCTCCAGGCAAGAATACTGGAGTGGGTTGCCATTTCCTTCTCCATAAATCAACTATACTTTTAATTAATTAATTAAAAAACAGAACTACTATATGATCCAACAGTTCCAATTCTAAGTATTTATCTGGAGGAAATGAAAATACTAACTCAAAAAAATATCTGTACCTCCATGTTCACTGCAGCATTATTCACAATAGCCAAGCTATGGAAGTAACCTAAGAGTCCATCCATGGATGAATGAATCAAAGAAATGTGGTAGATATAACAATGGAATATCATTCAGCCATAAAAAAAGAAGTAAATCTTGCCAAGGCACCATAGATGGACCTTGAGGGCATTATGGTAAAGGAAATAAGTTGGAGAAGACAAATATTGTATACTCTAACTTACATGTGGAATCTAAAAATTCAAACTCAGAGAAACAGACAAAAGATTGGCAGTTGCCAGAGACAAGGGCTGGGACCTTGGGGAAATACGTAAAGGGGGGTGAAAAAGTACAAACTTCCAGTTAGAATATAAATAAGCCCTGAGCAGGTAATGGTACCGTACAGCAGGTAATGGTACAGCATGGTACCGTAGTTAACAATAAGGTATCATATATTTGAAAGCTGCTAAGAGAGTAGATCTTAAAAGTTCTTCTCTCTCTCTCTTTCACACATACACAACGTAACTATGTGAGGTGATAAATATGTTAACTATAGCTATTGTGGTAATTGTTTCAGATTGTGTACATATATCATCGTGTTGACATTAAATTTACACAATATTTTTCATAAATTGTATTTCAAGAAAGCTGGAAAAAATCAACTCAACATACTTACTAAATATTGAAAAAAATCAAAAGATCATCTAAATAGATTTAGAAAACTATCTCATAAAATTTAACACCCACTCATGACAGACACTTTCAGGAGGCAAGGAACAGAAGGCAACTACCTCAACCTGTGAAAGGACATTTAGGAAAAACCAATAGCCAATATCATACTTAATGGTGAAAAACATCATATATTCCCCTAAAATCAAGAGAAGGTAAAGATACTCTTACCACTTTTACTGAAAATACGTACATTACAAAACAAAGCCCTACATATTGAGATGGAAGAAGTTAAACTGTCATTATTTGCAGATGACATGATCATATACATAGAAAATCCTAAGGAATCTAAAAAAGAGCCTCTGGAACTAATAAGTGAATTTAGTAAGCTCCAACATATAAGGTCAGTGTACAAAAAAGTCAACTGTATTTTTATATTTTACGAATAAGCAAATGGAAAACAATATCATTTACTATAGCATCAAATATAAAATATATATATTTATATATTATTAATTATATATTTATTATATAAAATATATATTAATTATATTATATAATAAAATATAGGAATAAATGTAACAAATAAGTATAAATCATATATATGCTGAACAATACAAAATATTGCTAAATGTAGAGACACAGCATTTTAGTGGCTAGGAACACAACATTGAGTCAATTTGTCTCAAATCTATAGATAGAATGCAATCAAATATCCCAGGAAAAATAAAGGGAGAGAGAGAGAGAAGGTGACAAGCTGTTTGAAATATATATCTGCCCTTTTAATCTGGAAAGTTCTGGTGTATACACTTGGCCCTCTGACCTAGAAACAACACACAAATAACTGCCACTGGTTTAGGGAATTTTCTTCTCTAAATTCCTTTGATTTCTGGGCCTCTGTGCCAAGAGGCCATTTACAATCAATGTTCTATTTTCTGCCAGACAAATCCTTCAAGGAGTGTTTAAGTCAATATATATTTTAGCTAAAATATTTTTTAAAAGCAAAGGCAGCTTGAGTTGGCCTTGTCAAATCAGTTTGTTGTTTAGCTCTTTCAGACAATTTATTCGCTTTACCCTGGAATGTTCAAGACTGGCCACAAAATGAAATAGGAACTAACATAAGATGTAGCAGAAGTTGTATGGTATCATTTGATAGGTGAGGCAAGCTTTGCCTGCTCCCCTCTTTCTCATTTCTAAACTGTCTTAAGATGTGATATATATTGTGGCATTTTGTGCTTTAGTAAAGAGAGTACATGAACTGAAATAAAAAATTTCCTGTTCTACCCCCTTGAGTGACCTGGATCATCAGCCTTGTGACACCTAACTTTCCTTAGCCTAGGCTTTTGATTTGGAATGAAAGTAACTTCTAGCTCCAGAAATCTTTGCTTCTATAATGTTTTTAATATAAATTTATTTATTTTAATTGGAGGCTAATTACTTTACAATATTGTATTGGTTTTGCCATACATCAACATGAATTCACCACGGGTGTACATGTGTTCCCCATCTTGAACCCCCCTTCCACCTCCCTGCTTCTATAATACATCAAGTACCTCAAGTAACCTCAGATTAGCTGTTTTTCTTTTATTCTTCTCAACAGTGAGGGCTGGCACCAGAATCCCCACATTTAGTTAGAAGGAAGCTGTCAGGTAGGATAAAGGACAAGGGTCCCTCAACATCAAGTGATGCCCCAGATGCCCGGTGCTGGGAGGGGAACAGTGAAAGACACCATACTGGTATAGGAAGTGAGGAAGGAGCAAAAAATCCAAGAAGAAAATACACAAAAGCTAGAAAAGTAGATAGTGAAAAAGAAACACAGGCTGAAGATTGAAGTTTTGGTGAAGAGAAACTTCATCCAGCTAATCCTAGCTGAGCCCAGAAACTCTGAATGAAAATGTTATGACAAATATTTAATATCAACCAAACAGAAGGTACTCTATTTCCTGTAGGCGAAGATCATTCATACCTTACTCATTTCTTTTTTACCTCCAATACCTAGTACTACTGTATAGTAGAACAATAATAGGCATATAACTATTTCACAAGAACTGATAAAAATATGATATGATGGTGGACTAGACTAACCAGGAAGCCAAGTTCAGTTTAAAACCCTCTTAAGAAAGTATGTAATGGCTTCTTATCCTCACCACCACCACCACCATAGATAACAACGTCTTTCATTTGGGGTTTTAGAGGTCCTAGGGTTCATGGTATGGATTAGACTGAGAATAGTAGGGCAAAGACCAAAGAAAAAGAACTGGCAAGTGGAAAGTGTGAACCATCAGCCTGTAAACACCCTGTTCATCCATGTTCCTAAGCATCCAAATGAGGGTCCTTGCAATGGCTCTTTCCTCTAAACACTGGCTTCTCTTTCCAACCATGTTTCCTAGTGAACCCCCAGTTTTTTGGACTCTGGAGTTCTGCCACCCTTTCTTTGGTCTTTTCTTCCCTACTTCCATCATTTCCTGCCCACCCAAGTTCTTTTCCCTTGCAGAAGACAAGGTGAAGGTGAAGGTGAAGTCGCTCAGTCGTGTCCAACTCTTTGCGATCCATCCATGGGATTCTCCAGGCAAGAATACTGGAGTGGATTGCCATTTCCTTCTCCAGGGGATCTTCCCGACCCAGGGATCGAACCCGGGTCTCCCGCATTGGAGTCTTTAGTATTTCGCAAAATTTTCATGGCCAATTAGTTTAAACTTCAAAAGCTAAAAAGTATCCATCTAAAATGCAAAGGAAAAAAGAAAAGATTATTTACCTACTAAATTAGATGTTTATTGATCTAAATATATTTATGACAGATACTGTGTTAAATCTCATATACTATCCCACCTATCAGATTGAGAAACAGCATCATATTATATTGTATCATATAGTTTATAATATCAAGAGTTTTGGCTCTGTATATAGACTTGGGTTTGAGTAACAACTCCTTCATTTACCAAGAATGATGTTGGGGAAATCACTTACATTTCTGACTCCAAGTTCCTTATCTGAATAATGGAGATAATGCTTAATTCATAGCATTTTATAAAGATCAAATGAACTGATGAAAAGTAAATACCGCTGAGAATCTATTATATGGTCAAAACATTAGAAAGTGTGATTTTAAAATTCTAGACAAATTCAGCTGAGCAAACAAAAGTCTGTGGGTAAACAGATGAAATTTTATCTGCACAGATAAAATTTTTAATAATTAAACCTTATGGTTCAACAGAGAGAACAAAGGATTGATCAGAACTTGAGAGAGATTTCATAGAGGATCTTGATTAATCCTTGGAACAATTAAATCAAAGATCTAGGGAAAGACAATAACAAATTAAAGGACTATCCTGAATGACACTGAAAGTTTCTTTCAATCATGACCTACCTGACTCTGTGACTTAGGCTGTGATTGAAGTTTTTTGATGTTTCTAAAGATGGATATTGTGGACAGAAAAAAGTTACTTGAGTGATTTAATAGTTTTTAATCTTATTTTCTATTTATACATCAAGTATGTTTTAATAATCATATTTATAAAGACTGTTAACTACTTTGGAGCCTGTTATAAATCAGTCATGCACAACTCTTAGGTTTTTTGGTAAATACTGATAGCCACCTACAATTAAAGGTGGGTAAGGGATAATCAGGTCTTCCCTGGTGGCTCAGACAGTAAAGAATCCTCTTGCAATGGAGGAGACTTGGATTCGATCCCTGGGTTGGGAAGATCCCCTGAAGAAGAAAATGGCAACCCACTCCAGTTCTCTTGCCTGGAAAATTCCATGGACTGAGGAGCCTGGTAGGCTACAGTCCACAGGGTCGCAAAGAGTCAGACACGACTGAGCAACTTTGCTTTCTTTCACTTTCACTTTCAAGGGATGATTACTTTCCTCAGCCTCACTATCAGATGATTATGGAAGAATCTTAGATCAAATTTTGCCTCATATTTAACATGTTTTAAAAAAAACCTTCATTAGAAAGTAAACACCAAGAGTTCACATAGCTCCTTTTTAGAAGTTTGGTGGCATCTCAGCTTTCCACTTGCAAGATCTAACGTCTTGCATGAAAACATGCCAGGGTACAAGGACATGGAACTCACCTCCTCCCACAAGTACATCAACAATATATTTACAAATGGAACAGTTCTCACAGAACACCTACTGAAACTAGCAGAAGACCTCAAACATTTGAAAGGAAAAGAAAGATCTCCACAAATCAGGTAGGATGAAAGGAAAAAAGAAACAAGCAGAAGGATAAGACCTGCATCCCTGGAAGACAACTGAAAAAAAGGAAAGGTTCCTGTACCCTGAGAAGCACTCTCATTGGCAGGGAGAATGGTCAATATAGACAGGAAGTTTCAGCGGAGAGAGCAACAACTGGTTTGTGGTGGGCAGAACAGAGAGAGATGTACAAATGGTCCCTGCCACCACCCTGCAAGCCCCAGCTTGAGATGGGTGTGTCCACTGGTACAGGCCAGGGCGGGGGCTGGAACTCAGGATTTAGAGGACAGACCCAGGGAGAGAACCGCTATTGGCTGTGCAGAAACAGCCAAAAGGGGCTGGAGTGTGTAGGCCACAACTAGGGGTGTTCACGGAAGAAACCCAGAACCACCACAGAAGCAAAGCAGCATTGCTAAGTGGTGTGTGAAGGGAGGGGAGGGGTTGCCATTATACCCTCTTTTTCCAAGCACCAGTCCCTGCCACAGTGTGGACTCCCCAAGAACCTGCCTCAGCCACCACTGTGGGGGCACTCCTGCCTCTGTGGGCTCTCACACCCCAGCTGCCACCTCAGCCAGCTCTGGGAGCAGATGCCAAAGGGTTGCCCACTCACAGAGGTGGGGCTGAAACCACAGGTGAGCCCCAGGAGCCACATGAGTTAGAAAGCAGGGCTAAAATCTCTCCCAGAAGGTTGCAAATTTACACTTCCAACACCAGCTTTGCAGATTCAGCATCTGTAAGACATCCAAGTGGACGATGGGGGCTGCCACAGGGCATGTGCACGGGGGCTGGGCTGGGCCAGAGTCTGAACTGCCTCAAGAGCTCCCACAGTGGGTCCAGGCTCACGACTACTACAGTCCCAGGACGTGACTTCAGTGGATCCGTGCTAGTAGGCTTGTGAAAACAACAACTGAGGGACACCAAGGCCAACCGCTGGCATTCTAAGGTTGAGATGGGGCCAACAGCGGTGTGCTCTGTGTCTCAGCGCAATGAGTGACGGGGACACAGCAGAGCACGCTCACTGGTGAGCAGCTCTAGCAGAGAAATACTCTGGCTCCTCTCCCAGCGGGAGTGCTCTGTTCTCATCTGCCTGGCACTGCAGCTTAGAAACAGGTCTGGGGGCTTCCACTCCAACAGCCAGGGAGCAGATCCAGGCCCCGACAGGGCACTGGCAACCACAAAGCAAAAAGAAGGACCCACTCAATAACCAGGGCAGGCTCTGATCACCACACCAGCCACACCTCCCACCAAGGGGATAATGTCCAGCATACACCGAGAAAAGAACTGGCAGGCAAGTACACTAAAAACAGTCCTCACACCAAAAATATTAAACCCACACAGGTTAGGGCCACACAGGATACTCCCACGTAAAAATAGCCCTCTAGGACCACAGTAGGAAATTGTTCCTCCTAAACTCATACAGCAAGAGAAATATAAGTAAAATGAAGAAGCAGAGAAACTATGACTAATTTAAAGGTCAAGAGAATTCCCCTGAAAGAACAAACGAAACAGACTTCTTCAATTTAAAATTCAATGAACTCAAAAAGGAGATAATGAAAATACTATCAGTTCAGTTCAGTCGCTCAGTCGTGTCCGACTCTTTGCGACCCCATAAATCGCAGCACGCCAGGCCTCCCTGTTCATCACCATCTCTCGGAGATCATTCAGACTCACGTCCATCGAGTCAGTGATGCCATCCAGCCATCTCATCCTCGGTCGTCCCCTTCTCCTCCTGTCCCCAATCACTCCCAGCATCATAAGAAAGTCTGTCAACAGAAATGCAGATTACTATAAAAAGAAACTAGGAAAAAAAAAAACAGGAAAAATTTCAGCTGAGATGAAAGCTGAGCTAAAGGCATTGAATAGCAGAATGAATAATGCAAAAGAGTGAATAAGGCTTCTGAAAGATAGAATAATGGAAATCACTCAATCAGAATAGCAGACAGAAAGCCAAATTAAAAAAATGAAAGCAATATAAAAGACCTGTGGGATAATAAAAAGCACGTCAACCTATGCATAACAGTGATTCCAGAAGAAAGAGAAAAGGAGACTGAAAACATATTTGATGGAATTATGGCTGGAAACTTCCTAAACCTTAAGAAGGAAATATATATCCAGGAACAGGAAGCACAGAGGGTCCCAAACAGACCTACACCAACACATACTATAATAAAAATATCAAAAGTTAAAAATAAGAGGATTCTAACCTAGAGGGTTGGGATGGGGTGGGAGGTAAAAGGTGGTTCAAGAGAGACGGGACATATGCATACCTGTGGCTGATTCATGTTGATGTGTGGCAGAGACCAACATAGTATTGTACAGTCATTGTACTCCAATTAAAAAAAAAGAAAAATAAATAAGTTTTAAAAAGAGAGGATTATAAAGGAGGCAGCAAGAGAAAAAGAGTTTAATCACAAGGAAACCCTATAAGGCTATAAGTTGATTTATCTACAGAAATGTATAAGCTGATTTATCTACAGAAATGGTTGTAGACCAGAAGGGAGTAGTAAGATATATTCAATGTCCTGAAAGGGGAAAATCTGCACACTAGGATATTCTAACCAGCAAGATTATTATTCAGAATAGAGAAAGAGAAAGAATTTCTCAGAAATGCAGAAACTAAAAGAATAAAGTAATACCAAACCTATCCTAAAGGAAATACTGAAAGGTCTTCCCTAAACAGAAAAGAAGTAAGAATCTATACAGAAAAGAGAAAAATACAATTGGAAAGTAAATTATTTAAATAAGCCAGTAGACAGAAGTGAAAGCAATGATAACCACAATGGGCAACAAAAGGATGAACATGAAGATGTAAAAGAGGATATCAAAATAAGAAAATGAAGGGGAGAGGAGAATAAGAAAATATAGATTTTTTTTTTTCTAGAATGTGTTTGAGTCTATATGACTACTAGCCTAAGGCAAGTAGATATAGGAAGGTTAAACATACCTGAAAAAGAGGGCATCCACAAATCAAAAATATATAACATATTCATATAAAGCAAAAAGAACATAAACATAATACAAAAGAAATCAAACTACAAGAGGAAAAAGAAAAGGACAAAAGAATAAATATAAACTCAACAGAGAAACAAGGTTTAAAATGACAATAAATACATCTCTATCAATAATTACCTTAAATGTCAATGAATCAAATGCTCCAATCAAAAAAACACTGAATGGCAGATTGAATTTAAAAAAGAAAAAAAACAAGAGCCTCCAACCCACTGCCTACAAGAGACCCACTTTAGGGCAAAGGACACATGTTGATGGAAAGTAAAAGGGTGGGAAAAGATATTTCACACAAACAAATAAAGTGGGGGTTGCAATACTCATATCAAACAAAACAAAGGCTATCAAGAAAGAAAGATAAGGGCACTACATAATGAAAAAAGGATCAATGCAAGGAGAGGATACTACACTCGTCAGCATAATTACACCCCATACAGGAACACCCAAATATATAAAACAAATACTAAATGACATAAAGGGAGAAATTAACTGAAATAAATTAATAGGAAGAGATTTTAAAACCCCACTTACATCAATGGACAGATCTTTGAGACAGAAAATCAATAAAGCAATAGAGATCCTAAATTATATAATAGAACATTTATACTTAATTGATATGTTCAAGACGTTACATCAAAGAGAAGTAGAATATACATTCTTTTCAAGTGCACGTACCAGGGCACAAAACAAGCCTCAAAAATTATAATATGGAGATTATTTCAAATATCTTTTCCAACCACAATAGCATAAAACTAGAAATCAACCACAGAAAAAGAAATGAGAAAAAAATTATATGGAGACTAAACAACATGTTACTAAAACATCGATGAGTCAATGACAAAATCAAAGAAGAAATTTTAACATACTTTGAGGTAAATGACAATGAAAATACAATCATAAAAGATCTATGGGATGCAGCAAAAACAGTTCTTAGAGGGAAGTTCATAGTGATACAGTCCCTTCTTTAAAAAAAAAAAGAAGAAAAATCTCAAATAAACAACCTAACCCACCACCTAAAAGAATTAGGAAAAGGAAGAACAAAGAAAATCTTAAGTCAGCAGAAGGAAGGAGATAATAAAGATCAGAAAGGAAACTAATAAAATAGAGATTAAAAACAATAGGAAAAAATAAAACCAAGAGCTGGTTCTAAAGGGTAAACAAAACTGACAAACCTCTGGCCAAGCTCACCAAGAAGTAAAAAGTTCCAATTAAACAAAATATTAAATGAAAGAGGAGAAATCACAAGATACAATAGAAATATAAAAATCATTAATAGAACACTATGAACAATTATTTGCCAACATATTTTCAATCTAGAAGAAATGGACTATTTTCTAGAAACATACAGCCCACCAATCAAGAATAATCAAGAATAACTAAATAACTTGAAAAGAAAAATCACCAGAAGAAACAGAATCTGTAATTTAAAAAAAAAAGAAAAAAACTGCCTACAAATAAAAATCCAGGGCCGGATAGCTTCACAGGTGAATTCTATCATTCATACAATGAAGAACTTATAATTATCCTTCTCAAATTCTTTCAAAAGGCTGAAGAAGAAGGAATACTCTCAAAGACATCCTATGAAGCCACCATCACCCCAATACCAAACCAGACAAGGATATTATTAAAAAAAAATTAAAAAGTGAAGTTGCTCAGTCATGTCCGACCCTTTGCAACCCCATGGACTGTAGCCTAGCAGGCTCCTCCGTCCATGGGATTTTTCAGGCAAGAATACTGGAGTGGGTTGCCATTTCCTTCTCCAGGATATCTTCCCAACCCAGGGATTGAACCCAGGTCTCCTGCATTGTGGCATATGCTTTACCATCTGAGCAACCAGGGAAGTAAAAAAAAAATTAGAGACCAACATCTTTGATGAATACAGATTTTAAAATTCTCAACAAAATATTAGCAAACTCAAATCCAACAACACATAAAAAAGATCGTATACCACAGCCAAGTGAGACTCATCCCAAGTCCACAAGGATGGTTCAACATAATGCAGATTGGTCAATGTGATACACCACATCAACAAAAGAAAAGGCAAAACCTTTTACACAATCATCTCAACAGACACAGAAAACATTCAATAAAATTCAACATTCATTCACAATAAAACTCTTACCAAAGTAGGTATAGAGAGAACATATCTCAACATAATAAAAGCTATCTATGACAAAAGTGAAGTGAAAGTCACTCAGTCATGTCCAACTCTTTGCAACCCTATGGACTATACAGGGTCCAGGCCAGAATACTGGAGTGGGTAGCCATTCCCTTCTCCAGAGAATCTTCCCAACCCATGGATTGAACCCAGGTCTCCCACATTGCAGGCGGACTCTTTACCAGCTGAGCCACCAGGGAAACCAAATCTATGACAAACACATGCCCATAAAATACTCAACATGAAATACTCAAAGCTCAAAATCTTCCCCCAAAAATCTGGAACAACGGAAGGATGCCTGTTGTCACTACTTCTCATCAACATAGTATTGAAAGTCTTAGGAATAGCAATCAGATGAGAAAAAGAAATAAAATATTCAAACAGGTATGGAAAAGGTAAAATTATCATTATATGTAGACAATATGATATTACATATATAAAACCCTAAAGACTTCACACAAAATCTACTAAAACTGACAAATGAATTCAGCAAGATAGCAGGATCCAAGGTTAACACACAGAAATTGGTTGCATCTCTTTATTAACAATGAAATAACAAAAGGGGAATGTAAACAAGCAATCTTTTAAAACAGCACACCCTGTCTTACACAAAATTGTAGAGCAATTATCTGCCAATTAAAATTTTTTTAAAAAAATTTTAAAACACCTTCCAAATTAAATACTTAGAAATAAACTTGAAGAAATAAACGCCTTCATCAAGGAGATGAAAGATATATATGCTGCTGCTGCTGCTAAGTCGCTTCAGTCGTGTCCGACTCTGTGCAACATCATAGATGGCAGCCCACCAGGCTCCCCCGTCCCTGGGATTCTCCAGGCAAGAACACTGGAGTGGGTTGCCATTTCCTTCTCCAATGCATGAAAGTGAAAAGTGAAAATGAAGTCACTGAGTCGTGTCCAACTCTCAGCAACCCCATGGACTGCAGCCCACCAGGCTCCTCCGTCCATGGGATTTTCCAGGCAAGAGTACTGGAGTGGGGTGCCATTGCCTTCTCCGATATATATGCTAAGAACTTAAAACATTAATAAAGGAAATTGAAGATGATTCATAGAAATGGAAAAATAACCCATACTCTTGTATTGGAAGAATTAATATTGTTGAAATAATACTACTCAAAGCAATCTACAGATTTAATGTGATCCCTATCAAATTATATATGATACTTTTCACTAGAACAAATAATCCTAAAATTTATATAGAACAGTAAAAGACTCTTAACTGCCAAAGCAATCCTGAGGAGAAAGAAGAAAGCAGAAGGCATAACCCTCCTAGACTGCAGGCGATACTACAAAGCAACGGTAATCAAAACCATGGGGGTATGGGCACAGAAACAGGCATACGCACCCATGGGAAAGAACAGAGGGCCCAGAAATAAAACCACACACATACGGGCAACTAATCTTTAATAAAGGAGGGAAGAATTCACAAAGGAGAAAAGAGAGTTTTTATAGCAAGTGGTGCTAGGAAAGCCAAGAGATACCTGGAGTAATGGGCAACTTTGGCCTTGGAGTACAAAATGAAACAGGGCAAAGGCTAACAGTTTTGTCAAGAGAACATACTGGTCATAGCAAACTCCCTTTTCTAAGAACACAAGAGACGACTCTACACATGGACATCACCAAATGCTCAATACGGAAATCAGACTGATTATATTCTTTGCAGTCAAAGATGGAGAAGCTCTATACAGTCAGCAAAAACAAGACCTGGAGCTGACTGTGGCTTAGATCATGAGCTCCTTACGACAAAATTCAGACTTCAAGGGTAGAAAGTAAGGGAAACCACTAGGCCATTCAGGTATGCAAATCCCTTATGATTATATAGGGGAGGTGATAAACAGATTCAAGGGGTTAGATCTGGTAGATAGAGTGCCTAAAGAACTATGGACAGAAGTTCATAACATTGTACAGGAGGTGGCGATGAAAACTATCCCAAAGAAAAAGAAATGCAAGAAGGCAAGGTGATTGTCTGGGGAGAGGGAGAAAGGGAAAGATATAATATACCCAACTGAATGCAGAGTTCCAGAGAATAGCAAGGAGAGATAAGAAGGACTTCTTAAATGAACAGTGCAGAGAGGCAGAGAAAAACAACAGAATGGGAAAGACTAGAGATATCTTCAAGAAAATTGGAGATACCAAGGGAAAATTTCATGCAAAGATGGGACAATAAAGGGCAGAAACAGTATGGACCTAACAGAAGCAGAAGATATTAAGAAGAGGTGCCAAGAATACACAGGAGAACTATACAAAAAAAAGGTTTTGATGACCCAGATAACCACAATACTGTGGTCACTCACATACAGCCTGACATCCTGAAGTTCGAAAACAACTAGGTCTTAGGAAGAATTATGACAAACAAGGCTAACAGAGGTGATGGAATTCCAGCTGAGCTATTTCAAATCCTAAAAGATGATGCTGTTGAAGTGCTGTGCTCAATATGTCAGCAAATTTGGAAAATTCAGCAGTGGCCACAAGACTGGAAAAGGTCAGTTAATATTCCAATCCCAAAGAGGGGCAGTGCCAAAGAATGTTCAAGCTACCATACAACTGGGATCATTTCACATACTAGTAAGATTATGCTCAAAATCTTTCAAGCTAGCTTCAGTAGTACGTGTTCCAAGAAGTTCCAAAGGCACAAACTGGGTTAAGAAAAGGCAGAGGAACCAGAGACTGAATTGGCAACATTTGTTGAACCATAGAGAAACCAAAGGAATTCCAGAAAAACATTACTTCTGCTTCATTGATGACACTGAAACCTTTCACTGTGTGGATCACAACAAACTATGAAAAATTCTTAAAGAGATGGGAATACCATACCGCCTTACCTGTCTCCTGATAAACCTGTATGTGGGTCAAGAAGCAACAGTTAGAGCCTTACATGTAACAATGGACCAGTTCAAAATTGGGAAGCAAGTATGACAAAGCTATATTGTTCAGTTCAGTTCAGTCGCTCAGTTGCATTGTTACCCTGCTTATTTAACTTATATGCAGAGTACATCATGAGAAATGTCAGGCTTGATGAATCACCTGTGGAATCAAGATAGCTGGGAGAAATATCAACAACCTCAGATATGTGCAGATGATACCACTCTAATGGCAGAAAGTGAAGAGCCTCTTGATGAGGGTGAAAGAGGACACTAAAAGCTGGCTTAAAACTCAACACGGAAAAGACTAAGATCGGGGCATCCAACCCCATCCCTTCATGGCAAACAGATAGGGGAAAGTGGAAGCAGTGATTTTTATTTTCTTGGGCTCCAAAATCACTGTGGACGATGACTGCAGCCATGAAATTAAAAGACACTTGCTCCTTGGAAGGAAAGCTATGACAAACTGTAACAGAGCAGGCTGAGCACAGCCCTTAGCAGGCAGCCATTGCTGTGCCTGATTACTCCCCACCCTGTTACCAGGCAACAGATCTTGCTCAGCCATTGGTTGCTGCCTCAGTGGGCCTGCCTGCTGCTGCTGCTGCTGCTAAGTCGCTTCAGTCGTGTCCGACTCTGTGCAACCCCACAGATGGAAGCTCACCAGGCTCCCCTATCCCTGGGATTCTCCAGGCAAGAACACTGGAGTGAGTTGCCATTTCCTTCTCCAATGCATGAAAGTGAAGCTGCTGCTGCTGCTGCTAAGTCGCTTCAGTCGTGTCCGACTCTGTGCAACCCCACAGATGGAAGCTCACCAGGCTCCCCTATCCCTGGGATTCTCCAGGCAAGAACACTGGAGTGAGTTGCCATTTCCTTCTCCAATGCATGAAAGTGAAAAGTGAAAGGAAAGTCGCTCAGTCGTGTCCGACTCTGTGCGACCCCATGGACTACAGCCTACCAGGCTCCTCCGTCCATGGGATTTTCCAGGCAAGAGTACTGGAGTGGGGTGCCATTGCCTTCTCTGGTGGACCTGCCTACAAGCAACCAATTGTCAATGAGAAACCATTAATTGTCCAGCTCAGTTATTGGTCAGTGATGTAGTGGACCCTGCCCACAAGTAACTGTCAATGAGGGGCATTTAGAGAAGCGATTCAGCAAAGGGTTAGTGGCGGGGTGGTCATCAGGTAGAGACAGAAGTAAGAGGCAGATTCAGGCCTCCTCCTGAAGGCCCTTCAGCTCACCCAGGCTTGCGTCAGTGCTGGAGGCCCCACGGAACATCCTGCAGGGTTCCAGGGCCCTCGCCGAGGCCTTCCACTAGCCTTGAGGAGCGGTGAACCTCTCCCCCATCCCTGTCTCTGCAACTGCATAGCAGTGGCCATGTGCCTTGATCGCAGTTGTGAGACCTGGTCTCCCCATTTGGGCATCCTGAGGAGACTGAGGCCCAGCTGGGTTGCATGCCTGGCTCCCTCAGGGGTGTCAGCTTGGCAGACTGTGGAAACTTGGTCCTGAAGGAGCTGCCAACTGAGATTTGCCTCCTCTTAGCCAGGCCTGAGATCTTGGAGAGTGAAAGTTGTGCATTGGAACCATGCCCTTTCTTGTCAAGAGAGAGAATAACATTCGTTTTGTATAGATTTACAGGAGCATTGTTACCTGACCATTTCCAGACCTCAAGATCAAAGGCTCTGACACCATGAAGGTAGTAATAACTAACCATGCCCCTCCCTCACCTTTTGCTTTTAAAATGGCTTGCTAAAAGCTTTCAGTAACTATGGGGTTCTTAGGGCATGAGCCACCTTTCTCTTTGTATGAATCTGTAATAAACTTTCTGTTCCAAACTCTAATGTTTTAGTATCTGTCAACTACAAACTGGCACTTACCAAGAGCATTGACAATGACTGAACAACAAAGGCATTTGCCACCTGCCTCTAAGGAGATTAAAACCAGTGCTGCTGACTTCAACAACCCCTGAGGGAGTTCAGGGTGGAGTGAGGCACTCTGTGCTCCAGAGAATCTGGTGGGACAGGTCTTTAGATAGTTGGATGTTTTTAGGAACAGATTTTATGATCTCAATCCTTGCATCTCCTCCTATCTAGAGAGGCACTAAATTCCTTCATGGTGACATCAGACCCTCATGACTAACAAAGAAGCTTTTATAAAACAAGTGCTTCCTGGTATTGAACTCCCCCTTCACCAAAACCTTATATATTGACCTTCCCCCCCTGCCACTTTGGAGCAGTCTCTCAGAGCTATCTGAGATGCTGCCTCCCGGGCAACAGTCCTCATTTTGCCCCAGATAAAACTTAACTCGCAACTCTCAAGTTATACATCTTATTTAGTTGACATATCGATGGGCCTCGCTGTATGTCAGGCACGTGGACTTGCAATTCAGTAACAAAACCTAGACAGCATATTAAAAAGCAAATACATCACTTTGCTGACAAAGGTCCACCTAGTCAAAGCTATGGTTTTTCCAGTAGTCATGTATGGATGTTAGAGCTGGACCATAAAGAAGGCTGAGCACTAAAGAATTGATGCCTTCAAATTGCAGTGCTGGAGAAGATTCTTGAGAGTCCCTTGGACTGCAAAGAGATCAAACCAGTCAATCCTAAAGGAAATCAATCCTGACTATTCACTGGAAGGACTGAGGCTGAGGCTCCAATACTTTGGCCACCTGATACGAAGAGCCAACTCACTGGAAAAGATTGATTCTAGGAAAGACTGAAAGCAAAAGGAGGGGGGTGTAGAGGGTGAGATAGTTAGATAGCATCACCAACTCAATGAATATGAATTTGAGCAAACTCTGGGAGATAGTGAAGGATGGGGAAGGCTGGCATGCTGCAGTCCATGGGATCACAAAGAGTCAGACACAGCACTGAACAACAACAAAACAAATATTTTCCTAGCTCAGTCTCCCAAGGTAATAGAGATGAAAGTAAAAGCAAACAAATGGGACCGAATCTAACTTTTATGCTTTGCACAGCAAAGGAAACCATGAACAAAACGAAAAGACCATCTACCTACTGGGAGAAAATATTTGCAAATGATGTGACCAACAAGAGTTTAATACACAAACAACTCATAAAACTCAGTAACTAAAACCCTCAAATAACCCAATTTAAAAATGAGCAGATCTAAGTAGACATTTCTCCAAAGACCTATAGATGGCCAACAGGCACATGAAAAGATGCTCATCACCACTAATTATTAGAGAAATGCAAATCAAAACAAAAATGATGTACCATCTCACACTGGTTAGAATGGTCATCATTAAAATATCTGGTGGCGGTGGTGGTTTTGTTGCTAAGTTATGTCCAACTCTTATGACCCCATGGACAGAAGAGCCTGGCGAGTTACAGTCCATGGGATTCTCCAGGCAAGACAACTGGAGTGGGTTGCCATTTCCTTCTCCGGGGGATCTTCTGAACCCAGGAATGTAACCTGGGTCTCTTGCATTGCAGACAGATTCTTTACCAACTGAGCTACAAAGGAAGCCCTTAAAATGTCTACAAATGATAAATATTGGAGAGGGTATGAAGAGAAGGAAACCTTCCTGTGATGTTGGTGGGAATGTAAATTGGTATGCCATTATGGAAAACAGTATGGAGGTTCCTCAAAAAACTAAAAATAGTATCACCACATGATCCAGCAATCCCACATCTTGGGCATATACCTAGATAAACTCTAATTCAAAAAGACAGATGCACCTGTATATTCATAGCAGCACTATTTACAGTAGCCAAGACATGGAAACAACCTAAATGTCTATCAACAGGTGAATGGATAATTAATATGCGGGGTGTGTGTGTGTGTGTTGTTGTTGTGTGGTATGTGTGAACTACAAATTGGCCCTTGCCAAGGGTATTGGTCATCCGCCTCCACAGAGACTGAATCTGGTGATGCTGCAGCCATTGACCTTTGACATGCGCTGAAGGGAGTTCAGGGTAGAGAATGAGAAACACTGTGTTCCAGGAAAACTGGTGGAACAGGCCTTTAGATAGATGTTTTCAGGAACTGATTTTATGATCCCAATTCTTTCATCTCCTTGTATCTAGAAAAGCACTAAATCCCTTCATGGTGACATCAGCTCCTTGTGACTAACAGAAAACCTTTTGTGAGATAAGTGATTGTGTGAACTCTCCACCAAAATCATTTACATTGACCTTTTCCCATGACCTCTTTGGAGCAGTTTCTCAGAGGTATCTGAGGTGCTGTCTCTCAACTGAAGTCCTCATCTTGCCCCAATAAGACTTAATTTGCAACTCTCACATTGTACATCTTTTTTTTTAGCAGATATGTGTATGTGTATATGTGTGTGTGTGTGTTTATACACACATATATAATAGAATATATCTATATAATGCAATAAATAGTATATATAATTATTTGGGCTTCCCTGGTGGTTCTGATGGTAAAAAATCTGTCTGCAATGTGGGAGACCTGGGTTCAAACCTTCAAACTTTTGAAGGGAATGCCTACCAACTCCAGTATTCTTGCCTGGAGAATTGCATGGACACAGCAGTCAGTGGGTTATAGTTCATTGGGTCGCAGAGAGTTGGACAGGAGTAAGCGACTAACACTTTCACATAACTCTTTTATGTTATTCCATTATGTATGTAATGGAACAGCACTCACTGAAAAGAATGAAATAATGCCATCTGCAGCTACACGGATGGACCCACAGATTATCATACTAAGCAAAGTAAGTCATAAAGAGAAAGACAAATACCATATGATATCATTGGGGGTCATTCCAATCCAGGGATCAAACCCACCCCTCCCGCAGATGTTCAAGCTGGATTTAGAAAAGGCAGAGGAACCAAATATCAAACTGCCAATATCCTTTGAATCATCAAAAAAGCAAGAGAGTTCCAGAAAAACATCCACTTCTGCTTTACTGACTATGCCAAAGCCTTTGACTGTGTGGACCACAACACACTGTGGAAAATTTTTCAAGAGATGGGAATATCAGACCACCTGACCTGCCTCCTGAGAAATGTGTGCAGGTCAAGAAGCAACAGTTAGAACTGGATATGGAACAACAGACTGGTTCCAAATCAGGAAAGGAGTACATCAAGACTGTATATTGTTACCCTGATTATTTAACTTATATGCAGAGTACATCATGAGAAATGCTGGGCTGGATGAAGCACAAGCTGGAATCAGGATTGTGGGGAGAAATATCAATAACCTCAGAGAGGCAGATGACACCACCATCATGGCAGAAAGCAAAGAAGAACTAAAGAGTCTGTTGATGAAAGTGAAAGAGGAGAGTGAAAAAGTTGGCTTAAAACTCAACATTCAGAAAACTAAGATCATGGCATCCAGTCTCATCACTTCATGGCAAATAGATGGGGAAACAATGGAAACAGTGACATTTTATTGTTGGGGGCTCCAAAATCACTACAGATGATGACTGCAGCCATGAAATTAAAAGATGCTTACTCCTTGGAAGAAAAGTTATGACCAACCTAGACAGCATATTAAAAAGCAGAGACGTTACTTTGCCAACAAAGGTCTGTCTAGTCAAAGCCATGGTTTTTCCAGTAGTCATGTATGGATGTGAGAATTTGACTATTAAGAAAGCTGAGCACTGAAGAATTGATGCTTTTGAACTGTGGGGTTGGAGAAGACTCTTGAGAGTCCCTTGGACTGCGAGGAGATCCAACCAGTCCATCCTAAAGGAAATCAGTCCTGAATATTCATTGGAAGGACTGATGCTGAAGCTGAAGTTCCAATACTTTGGCCACCTGATGTGAAGAACTGAGTCATCTGAAAAACCCTGATGCTGGGAGGGATTGGGGGCAGGAGAAGAAGGGGATAACAGAGAATGAGATGGTTGGATGGCATCACCAACTCAATGGACATGAGTTTGAGTAAACTCCAGGAGTTGGTGATGGACAGGGAAGCCTGGGGTGCTGCAGTCCATTGGGTCAGGAGAGTTGGACATGACTGAGTGACTGAACTGAACTGAAAACTTTAGGCGTCACAATCATTCTATGAAAAACTAAAGAATTGCCTTTGCCTCGCAAATGTGTAAACCAGGATATGAATACAGGTCACAAGGACCTAGACTAAGCCCAGTTAAGCTGACAGGATCTGCAAGATCGAGGTGAAAAAAAGTGCCAGTATTAAATCGAAACTGCTAAGAATGTTTCCTCAGCCAAACCTAACAGATAGTAAGCCTTAATCATCTGAGCAAGTAACTTTAAGATCTTCCAACTGCTAACTAATAAATTTACAACCATATTATAATACCTGTTTTTAAAAAAAAAGATAACATATATGTAAAGCTCATATCTAAGCTTTAAGTAAAGCCATTAGATTTCATTTGTTTACGTTTGTGTACGCATTATACAAAAAGATGTGACAGTGAAAGATGAACTCCCCAGTTTAGTAGGTGCCCAACATGCTACTGGAGAAGACCAGAGAAATAGCTCCAGAAAGAATGAAGAGGCTTGGCCAAAGAGGAAACAACACCCAGTTATGGATGTGTCTGGTGGTGAAAGTAAAGTCTGATGTTGTAAAGAACAATAGTGTATAGGAATCTAGAATATTAGGTTCATGAATCAAAGTAAATTGGAAGTGGTCAAACAGGAGATGGCAAGAATGAACATCAAAATTTTGGAAATCAGTGAACTAAAATAGACTGGAATGGGAAATTTTAAATCAGATGACCATTATATCTACTACTGTGGGCAAGAATCCCTTAGAAGAAATGGAGTAGCCTTCACAGTCAACAAAACAGTCTGAAATGCAATACTTGGGTGCAATCTCAAAAGTAACAGAATGATCTCTGTTCGTTTCCAAGGCAAGCCATTCAATATCACAATAATCCAAGTCTATGCCTCCACCACTAATGCCGAAGAAGCTGAAACTGAACAGTTCTATAAAGACCTACAAAAACTTCTAGAACACCAAAAAAAAAAAAAAGATGTCCTTTTCATCATAGAGGACTGGAATGCAGAAGTTGGAAGTCAAGAGATACCTGAAATAACAGGCAGGTTTGGCCTTGGAGTACAAAATGAAGCAAGTCAAGACTAACAGAATTTTGCAAGAGAATGCACTGATCATACCAAACACCCTCTTTCAACAACAAAAGAGATGACTCTACACATAGACATCATCAGATGGTCAATACCAAAATCAGATTGATTATATTCTTTGCAGCCAAAGATGGAGAAGCTGTATACAGTCAGCAAAAAAAGAAGACCCCTGGAGCTGACTGTGGCTCAGAACATGAACTCCTTATTGCAAAATTCAGACTTAAATGGAAGAACATAGGGAAAACTACTAGGCCATTTAGGTATGAACCAAATCAAATACTTTGTGATTATACAGTGGAAGTGACAAACAGGTTCAAGGGATGAGATCTGATAGACAAGAGTGCCTGAAGAACAATAAACAGAGGTTTGTAACTCTGTACAGGAGGCGGTGATGAAAACCAAGGCCAAGAAAAAGAAACGCAAAAAGGCAAAACAGTTGTCTGAGGAGGACTAACAAATAGCTGAGAAAAGAAGAGAAGTAAAAGGCAAAGGAGATAAGGAAAGATATATCCATTTGAATGCAGAGTTCCAAAGAATAGTAAGGAGAGTTAAGAAAGCCTTCCTAAGTGAATAATGCAAAGAAATAGAGGAAAACAATAGAATGGGAAAGACTAGAGACCTCTTCAAGAAAATTAGAGATATCAAGGGAACATTTCATGCAAAGATGGATACAATTAAGGACAGAAACGGTATGGACCTAAAAGAAGCAGAAAATATTAAGATGAGGTGGCAAGAATACACAGGAGAACTATACCAGAAAGCTCTTAATGACCCAGGTAAACATGATGGTGTGATCACTCACCTAGAACCAGTCATCTTGGAGTGTGAAATCAAGTGGGCCTTAGAAAGCATCACTACGAACAAAGCTAGTGGAAGTGATAGGATTCCACTTGAGCTATTTCAAATCCTAAAAGATGATGCTATTAAAATGCTGCACTCACTCTGCCAGAAAATTTGGAAAACTCATCAGTGGCCACAGGACTGGAAGAGGTCAGTTTTCATTCCAAAAGGCAATGCCAAAGAACATTCAAACTACCTCACAATTCTACTAATCTCGCATACTAGCAAAGTAAAGTTCAAAATTCTTCAAGCTAGGTTTCAACAGTATGTGAACTGTGAACTTCCAAATGTTCAAGCTGGATTTAGAAAAGGCAGAGAAACTAGAGATCAAATTGCCAACATTCACCGGATCACAGAAAAAGCAAGAGAATTCCAGTAAAATATCTACTTCTACTTCATTGACTATGCTAAAGCCTTTGACTGTGTGGATCACAACAAACTGGAAAATTCTTCAAGAGATGGGAATACGAGACCACCTCACCTGCCTCCTATAAAACCTGTACAAAGATCAAGAAGCAACAGTTAGATCCAGACATGAAACAACAGACTGGTTCAAAATTGGGAAAGGAGTAGGTCAAGGCTATATATTGTTACCCTGCTTATTTAACTTACATGCAGGGTACATCATGTGAAACACCAGGCTGGATGAAGCACAAGCTGGAATCAAAATTGTCAGGAGAAACATCAGTAACCTCAGATGTGCAGATGAGACCACCCTTATGGCAGAAAGGGAAGAGAAACTAAAGAGCCTCTTGATGAAGGTGAAAGAAGAGAATGAAAAAGCCGGCTTAAAACTCAACATTCAAAAAACTAAGATCATGGCATCCGGTCCCATCACTTCATGGCAAATAGATGGCGAAAAAAATGGAAACAGTGTCAGACTTTATTTTCTTGGGCTCCAAAATCACTGTGGATGGTGACTGAAGCTGTGGTGTTAAAAGATGCTTGCTCCTTGAAAGAAGAGCTATGACAAATCTAGACAGTGTATTAAAAATCAAAGACATCACTTTGTCAACAAAGGTCTGTATAGTCAAAGCTATGGTTTTTCCAGTAGTCATGTATGGATCTGAGTATTGGACCATAAAGAAGCCTGAGTGCTGAAGAATTGATGCTTTTGAACTGTGATGCTGGAGAAGACCCCTGAGATTCCCTTGGACTGCAAGGAAATCAAAGCAGTCAACTCTAAAGGAAATCAATCCTGAATATCCATTGGAGGGACTGATGCTGAGGCTGTAGTTCCAATACTTTGGTCACTTGATGCGAAGAGCTGACTCACCGGAAAAGACCCTGTTGCTGGGAAAGACTGAAGGCAGGGAGGAGAAGGGTACAAGAGAGGATGAGATGGTTGGATGGTATCACCATCTCAAAGGATGTGAGTCTGACCAACTCTGGGAGATGGTGAAGGACAGGGAAGCCTGGCATGCTGCAGTCCTTAGGGTCGCAAGGAGTCAGACATGACTGAGTGACTGAACAACAAGAACACATTATACATATTAGGTATCTCTACTTCTAAAAGGTATTAGAATGGGATGTATGAAGAGCTCTTTATAAATTAAGCATAATACTTTATTGTACCTAGGTTAATAAATAAGACCTTACTAATCTCTTGTACACAAATAACTCAACATGAAAAAACTTTCAAGTAAATGTAAATGAGGTAAGAATTTTTGGATTAAAACTTTCAGGTAATCATATTTTAGAAAAGTGTACTTAAAATGATCTTTCCAGATGTTTGGTAACTTAAGATCCTAACACTGTGCCAGTTTAAGCTACATGATGAAAGTTTATTTAAAAGATACTGAGACATCAACTACTAAATTAAAAAAATTAAAAGTATCTGAGAATATTTATGAAAATGTTTGGTATCACCTAAGATGTTCTCTGTAAGAAAACAAATGTTTTTAGAAATTATCACTGATATTTAATCTCACCAATTTATAAAATGTCAATGCAAAGATAGTTCATAATCTGTCTCTTATACACATCTAGATGTGTATAAGAGACAGTCCTAAAGATATAGTGGGAAATAAAATATATGTAAAGAAAATATGAGAAATGTAATTATATTTTAGCAAAAAAAAATGAGCGGGTTAATTTTATTTAGGTGAAAAATGAAAGATAGGCTGGATACAAAAAGTGATGAGAGATTATGAAGAGGACTCCTGAGAAAAAAGTTTTATACATAGTTATGATTAACTAAATTTAGGTTGAAGTTAACTAAGTAAATGGACTTTGTTAAGTGAGCTAATGTAAGACTTGAATTTTTTTTTTTCTTTCTGTTGTAAGTGCTTCTTTTGATAACAGATTGTGTGAGTTTCTGTGTCCTTAAATCATCTATATTTATTTTCTTTGTGACCTTAGTTAAATGAATAGGTATTGTTTCAGTGATCTATGATCCTGTGTTTTAAAATCTTTTTTATATTTCTGACAAATTTCCCAAACATCAAAATCTAACTAAGCTTTTTAGCCTCTAGCTGACTCTGGGATGGATGTTTCAAAGAAACATCTTCAGAAGAACCTCAGAGACGAACGTTAGGCTAAGTTTATTTGGTATTTTTAATTCAAAAACATTGCCAAGTGATTAAAGGTGAATTTTAGGTTGCAATGTATAGGTAAATATCATTAATACAGCTATTTCAAAATTTACATGGAATCCCTAACATCTGACATATTCTGATATAAAGTTGTTATAATTCTATGATTATACTACATGTTATAAGTTGCAGAAATATCCAGGTTTCCTAGTTACAGTGTACTCAAATCTTCAACCAAGTAGAAGGGCCACAGCATGATTGGTAGGGAAGCTGCTATTAGAAAGAAAGAATGAGTCCCTTCTGGGGAATCCCCTCTGAACTACATAGAGACAGAGGGACCCATTTTACTGGAAAAATTGTTAAGGAAATTTATAAAATTTTATAAAATTTGGTTAATTATGCAACATTTCCATTGTGCCTATCACCCCCAGTCTTGTGGGTTAATGGAAAGGAAAAATGGAACAACTCAGTTGGTTAAAATTATGGATGCTTGTTTTTTCACTTTGACCTAAGCCCCTTCTCAAAGAAGGCAATGGCACCCCATTCCAGTAATCTTGCCTGGAAACTCCCATGGATGGAGGAGCCTGGTGGGCTGCAGTCCATGGGGGTCTCTAAGAGTCGGACACGACTGAGCGACTTCACTTTCACTTTTCACTTTCATGCATTGGAGAAGGAAATGGCAACCCACTCCAGTGTTCTTGCCTGGAGAATCCCAGGGACGGGGGAGCTTGGTGGGCTGCCATCTGTGGGGTCGCACAGAGTTGGACATGACTGAAGCGACTTAGCAGCAGCAGCAGCAAGGCCCTTCTGTTGGTCTCCTCAACCTCAGATCCACTCCTTTTGACAAATATCATTTGTCTCCTTTTGAGATTACTACAGGGAGACCAATGAGACTGGATGAAAGGCTATATGATCCTATATTACTTATGGGAGATATATTATTGCAAGGATTTAATCAAATTATTGACAAGTCATTCTAAAGTTGTTTCTGAAGCTTACCATAGTAATCTATCCTTAAATGAAGATCAAACGTCCCATATCTTACAATCAAGAGATTATGTATATTAGAAAAGACATCTTTTAAAGGATTCCCTCCAATCTAGATGGAAGGGCCCTTATCAGATTTTTTTGACTAGCTCATGTGCAGCAAAACTGAAAGAAATTGACTCTTGAATTCATATTTCCCAACTAAAAAGGGCCGCTGTACCAGGCTGGTCTATGAAGAGACCTGCTGACCTCAAACTCACCTTAAAGCAATACTCTGATAATAAGAAAACACCAATGCCAGGACAAGACGACGATGATATTGGAAACAGATGGTTGTCCCAAGATGCCGGACCTGACTTGTATGATTGTTCATGTTTTCTTCTTGGTTTCTATGACTCTTACATGTAAATCAAATGTGTTTCTATCATGGGCATGATCTTATGCAGATTTTAGAAATCAATCAAATTGTTGGGTTTGTGGTCAATCACCTGCCTCCAGAACTTTCAGTTTACCTTGATGGGTCAGTACTTCCAGTTTACCTTGATGAGTCAGTACTTCTGGTTTACCTTGGTGGGTTTCTCCCCTCCAAGGCTCTGATTAGATGGCTCTGAAGAAGTTTATTTTAGAAGAAAGGAATTATAGTTCTGTCTGTCTACCAATGGTATCACTGCTGCTGCTGCTGCTGCTGCTAAGTCGCTTCAGTCGTGTCCGACTCTGTGCGACCCCACAGATGGCAGCCCATTGGGCTCCACCATCCCTGGGATTCTCCAGGCAAGAACACTGAAGTGGGTTGCCATTTCCTTCTCCAATGCATAAAAGTGAAAAGTCAAAGTGAAGTCGCTCAGTCGTGTCTGACTCAGCGACCCCATGGACTGCAGCCTACCAGGCTCCTCCGTCCATGGGAGTTTCCAGGCAAGAGTACTGGAGTGGGATGCCATTGCCTTCTCCATGGTATCACTAGAGGGGATCTACTCACTTGGCCAATCAAATATACTTATTCTGACCCTGGCCATAAATATGAATTTTCCCTTAAGGTTATTCAAGCTCAATCAGAGCAACAAACAAAATTCCAATTAAAAAAAAAAAAGCAAACTCTAGACTACTAGGAGGGACGCTTCCTCAGTTATGGGATAGATTTACCTGGTTAACACCAGGCTATGTCATCTCAGCCTAAAGGCCCCCCTATTCTGGGAACAATCAAATCATACAAATATAATCAGAAAATTAGGATGGGTTCCTTAAGAAAACTACCAATATACCATTTCTCTTAAAGACAGCGACTGGTATGGTACAGATTGGGTCAAATATCCAGAAATATACTGGCTGGCACCTAATGGGATTCAATAGCTTCATGGGTTCAGTCTTTGGCCCTGGCTTCCACCAGGATGGCTAGGAAGGTGTACTTTAGGATTTTCTTGCTCAAAGCCACTTACATACAAATTTAGATATGACTCCAGCAAATTTACCACCAATATGAGCCCAGTGGGCCAAGGGATGTGTATTTCAGCAGTGTGATCATTTAGCAGCTACTTTTGCGCCTTCAGTAGGATTGGAAAATGTTATTTTTCACATTGAAGCCCTAACAAAATTCACTCAGAACACATTAAATGATAGCAATCAGGCTATTAGCCTACTAAATTCTGAGGTCTCTTATGATGAGAAAAGCTATCTTACAAAATTGTATGGCCCTTGATATCCTTATAACATCTTAAGAGGGCACCTGTGCTATAATTCAAACAGAATGCTGTGTTTATGTACCAGATGAATCCTCTAATGTAACACATTTAATGACTCACATGAAAAATCAGATAGCTGCCTTAGATGATCCACTTCCTAGTCTTGGTGATGTTTTAGAAAAGATGGTCTGGTTCTGAAAGCTCATAGCTTAAATCCCTATTTGCAACTTAGTCAGTAATTAGCTATATTACTTGTACTCTGTTTATTTTATGATTGCTGTTTTTTGTATTACATAATGTATAACCAGGCCTCCAGCCAAAATTAATGGTAGCTAAATATCTTAGATCACATTTATAACATAAAATAATTGTAATAGTGTGATTCTAGGTACGGGAAGAGGCAATAAAGGAAATATCTCCTGGATTCTGTTTGGTTAAAAGGTAGAAGATCCACAGAATCTTGAATTATTTATCAATGGGCCTAATCTGGAAATTAACACTTGGAGTGACACACCAACGAGGACCTTTCCCTGATCTGGGATGAGCCTCCCAGTGCCAAAACAAAAGGTCATGAAACGTCCCCCAAATATGGTTGACTTTATGAACATGGAGAGGGACTGAGAAATGAAAATATCTCCTGCCATATAATAAATAAGAAATGGCATAGCCATCATTGATTTCTGGCCTCCAAATGTGAATAAGGGCTCCCAAAACTGTGATCCAGCAGATGCCACCACCCCTCACAGTGACTGCTGAGGAGCTTGGGGGGATGCAAGAAGCAGCCATCTGTCACTCCTTAAGGCAAACAAGGAAACAGGATTTGGCCTCAGATAGCTGAGGTGTATATGAAAGGAATGAATTCAGTGAGCCCAGAGACTTAGTCTTCCCATACACAGAATACCAAATTCTTTAACTTGATACCTGATCTTTGACGTTCAAACCGCCTGCTCCCTTTGTTGCAAACTTGAATATAGCCTGACCCCTCACCCTGCCTCTTTGAAGCAGTTTCCTCAGAGCTTCTGAGATGCTGTCTCCCAGGCTCAGAATCCTAAACATTTCCACTAAATAAAATAACTCTCTTTTCTCAGGTTGTGACTAATTTTTAGTCAACAAAGGCACTTAAAAAAATGAAAACCATAGAGGCCTTTTAAAATGGTGACACGGGAGTTTCCTAAACTATCACCCCTCTTCTCATGGATGCAGTGAATGAACAACTACACATGGAAGAATTTCTTCCCAAAGAAATTCAGAAATTAGTTGAGCAATTCCTACACATCAGGCAAATGAGAAAAGCCACATGGAAACTGGTAGAAAAGGGAGTGCCATTAACCTTTCCCCAGCAGACTGCCATACAGTTGGGAGGGAACCCTCAACTCCAAGCTTCTCCCTGAGAAGCAAAGAGTTTAGACCCCAATCTAGTACTTCAGTGTTTAAGTCTCCCACATGAGGAGTGGGCCCCCAAAATACCTACCTCTGAAACCTAACAGCTCAGGTCCACAAGACCCATAAGACTCTAACAGCACACGCATTCACTGCAGCTGTCACCAGGGTTAAGCTGAGAGAGCAGCAAAAAAAATGCCCATTTCCTAGTCTTTCCTTGAATAAAATATATTTGCACACTTTAAAAGCTACTGCCTGAAGGTCAAAATTCTAATTTAACATACACCTAGGGCTGAATGTGGGCTTCCCTGGTGACTCAGACAGTGACGAATCTGCTTGTAATGCAGGAGATCTGGGTTCCATCCCTGGGTCAGGAAGATCCCCTGGAGAAGGGAATGGCTACCCACTTCAGTATTCTTGCCTGGAGAAGTCCATGGACAGAAGAGCTTGTCAGGATACAGTCCATGGGATCACAAAGAGTTGGACACAACTGATCAGCTAACACTTTTCTATTTAATGGGGAATTACTACATCAAATAATTTATGTACATATAAATTATATATCATGTTGACTGAGCGACTTTTCACTACTCACTAGGGGTAAGTACAATCCTTCCCAGAGATGAGAGAGGCCCAGCAGACACCTTACCTACCACCTCCTTCCTGCCTGCTCCATGTAGCTAGTATTACCCTCAAGGGAACCAGTACACACACCTGTTCCCCAACTTTTGCAGCTGCCACCTAAAAGATGGGTGCCCAAATTGCCTTAGTTCTGATAGCAAGTATTATAGAAAAGGGAACACTTATTCACTACTGATGAGAATGTAAATTGGTACAACCACTATGGAAAACAGTATGAAGGTTCCTCAAAAAATTAAAAATAGAATTATCATATGATCTAGCAATTCCACTTTGGGAATCTTATAAAACAAAATAAAATTTATGGATACAGCAAACAGACTAGCAAATGAAAATTTTAAAAAATACCTTATTTATAACATCATCTAAATTAACAAAAGTTAGAAACACCTCCAATAAAATATGTATGTAAGGCATGTACACTGAAAACTGTAAAGCAATGTGAAAATAAATGAGGACTCAGAAAAATGGAGTTATACTATGCCAGTGGATGAAGAGAGCTAGTATGTTTTAGATATCCATTCTCCCCAAAATTACTCACAGATTCAAAGCAATTTCCACCAAATCCCCATTGCTGTTGTTGTTGTTATTGTTGTTTTTAAGATTTTACAAGCTGAATCTAAAACTTATATTGAAATAGGACCAAAAAAAGCCAACCTGATTTTGAAAAGTAAGTCAATGGGGAAAAGATCCTCTTTACAATAAATGGTACTGACACAATTTCATATCAATATGTACAACGCAAAAAGTAAAAAAAAAAAAAAAAAAAAATCAATCCTTACTTTACATCATATATAAAAATTAACTCAAATGGGGTATAGACCTAAATCTAAGAAGCAAAAGCACAGAACTTCTAAAAGAAACTCTAGGCAAAAACCTTTAACTTTAGATTAGGTACAGATTTCTCAGGACATGTAAAGCACTAACCATTGAATCTGACTGCTGGCTGCTTTCAAGCTCCACCACTTCCCTTTCCCCCTACCCACATCTGGGCAAGCTGATAAGAAAGCTTGGATTCTCCTTCTTTTAGCATTGATGAGAAGTTCAAATCATGTAATCCTCACCCATACAAACAAATCATTAACCATAGCCCCACCACTTAGCCACCATATAACCACAAGCCCTCCCTGACTGAAAGCAGGACTTGCTTTGGGACTTGCATGGGAGCCCACCCTACTTTGCCTAGAAGACCTCATCATATAAGTAATAAACCTTTCATAGTTTCTTGGATGTGTGTGTGTGTTCATCAGTCTTGATATCTGAACCAAACTTTGGGTGGAGGGTTCCAACTGTGGAACCCTCTGTGGGGTGGGTTCCACCCAACACCATCTTATCTCTTTCCCTTTGAGGTGCTAATATTAATATATAACTCACTTAATCCTATAAATACTTACACAGTACTTTTACCGTTAAACCTAATGTTTACCCAAAGTACCTGAAGCATGTTACTGTACCAACTAATTCTTCATACAATGTTCATACCTGGGCACTCATGTCAGTCACGGAAATCTTGTAGTATGTTTGTATGCACATACACATTCCAGTATAAGCCTACGTCCGGTTAGGTTCACGTCTACCAACGGCCTCACTTACTGGAGCACTTGTAGTGGCAAGATGGATCATTATTTTGCCGCTTCTCACACCTTTCTTGATATATCAACACTTCAGATTTTTCAAAAACATAGTCAAATTCATGGAAGCATATTGTACTTTGGGGGTAGACCTGAGATTGAATGCCTGATTTTTAACTTCAAATCAAACTGTATTTCCCCTTGGGAATGGCCAACCTGGATATTGTAGAATCTGACAATATAGTGTTTTTAAAGAGACTCCAATAGACTTTGGACTTCCCTAGTGGCTCAGCTGGTAAAGAATCTGCCTGCAATGAGGGGAACCAGGGTTTGATCCCTGGATTGGGAAGATCCCCTGGAGAAGGGGACAGCTACCCACTCCAGTATTCTGGTCTGGTGAATTCCATGGATGTTATAACCCATGGGGTCACAAATAGTAGGACTTGACTGAGCAACTTTCACTTTCAACAGACTTATGCTTCCACGAACACCATTTATATTGAATTCCATATGAACGGTGTGTTCTTTGTGAAAAATGTCTGCCTATCCAGTATCTGCCATTTATGTCCAAGCTAAGAGCCTGTCCTAAATTAAAGATGTGCTTCTTTGAAGCCCCATACAAGTGACTCATTTATATCAAAATAAAAGCCAAGAGGTTTGTTGCTAGTATTACAGACAGATGAAGCATGTTTTGTTGGAATTTTTTCAAGACTCATAATTTTCTTGACTTTTAATTGATATCTGAATCTCATTGATCTAATATTTCCATTTTTAAGAAAACTTATTTTAAAAAGGACTTTAACACCCAAAGCTAGAACCTCTAGTTGAGAAAATGAATTCATGCGCTACACCCAAATGTGAAGACTGTTTCCCCACCCCACCAAGGTCTTTCCCAAATCCTCTCATCACATCCTGAGCTGGCCCAGTTGTCAATGCTGACTGCTCATCATGGCTCACATCAAATATCGTAAGACCCTTCTTTTAGGTTCACTCTTTTCTCCAGTTCACTTCTGTAGTTGCTAGCATATGATGATAACTCCTTAAAAAAAAAAAAAAAAGCATATTGGAAAGTTCATTTATGCTAGCAACTTTTATCTCATTTTTCTAATTGATTTATGCTACTTCCAAGAATTTATTGATTCTTTAACACCACAAGGGTTGACATAAACATACAGAAAGCACTGGAAGTAACTTGATATCCAGTATGACTTCTTCTAAATAATAAGGGATTAAACTTCTTTAAATTGACTGGAGAGTTCAAAACTGAGTTAGAAACCTTGCATTCCTCTAGTTAACATTCAGTATCAAAGACAGCACACAACCTCATGACTCCAGAGAGAACTATGCTTGCTGTAGGATGCATTTCTATTCCATGAAAGTCACTGTCCTGATTTTATCAAAGAAAATCAGGGTTAGTCATTTAATACCAAAATATCTAGCCAGCTCATCACTGAATTTGAATTTTAAACAGAGATCATTAAAGACTACGCAGGAAGCAGCAATTAGAACTGGACGTGGAACAACAACTGGTTCCAAATAGGAAAAGGAGTACATCAAGGCTGTATATTGTCACCCTGTTTATTTAACTTATATGCAGAGTACATCATGAGAAATGCTGGACTGGAAGAAACACAAGCTGGAATCAAGACTGCCGGGAGAAATATCAATAACCTCAGATATGCAGATGATACCACCCTTATGGCAGAAAGTGAAGAGGAACTCAAAAGCCACTTGATGAAAGTGAAAGTGGAGAGTGAAAAAGTTGGCCTGAAGCTCAACATTCAGAAAACAAAGATCATGGCATCTGGTCCCATCACTTCATGGGAAATAGATGGGGAAATAGTGGAAACAGTGTCAGACTTTATTTTTTTGGACTCCAAAATCACTGCAGATGGTGACTGCAGCCATGAAATTAAAAGACGCTTACTCCTTGGAAGAAAAGTTATGACCAACCTAGATAGTATATTCAAAAGCAGAGACATTACTTTGCCGACTAAGGTCCGTCTAGTCAAGGCTATGGTTTTTCCTGTGGTCATGTATGGATGTGAGAGTTGGACTGTGAAGAAGGCTGAGCGCCGAAGAATTGATGCTTTTGAACTGTGGTG
>SJYT01012792.1:602615-654937 GCA_006410635.1 Cephalophus harveyi
ATTGAGTGCAGCACTTTCACAGCATCATCTTTCAGGATTTGAAACAGCTCAACTGGAATTCCATCACCTCCACTAGCTTTGTTCGTAGTGATGCTTTCTAAGGCCCACTTGACTTCACATTCCAAGATGTCTGGCTCTAGATTAGTGATCACATCATCATGATTATCTGGGTCGTGAAGATCTTTTTTGTACAGTTCTTCTGTGTATTCTTGCCACCTCTTCTTAATATCTTCTGCTTCTGTTAGGTCCAGACCATTTCTGTCCTTTATCGAGCCCATCCTTGCATGAAATGTTCCCTTGGTATCTCTAATTTTCTTGAAGAGATCTCTAGTCTTTCCCATTCTGTTATTTTCCTCTATTTCTTTGCATTGATCACTGAAGAAGGCTTTCTTATCTCTTCTTGCTATTCTTTGGAACTCTGCATTCAGGTGCTTATATCTTTCCTTTTCTCCTTTGCTTTTTGCCTCTCTTCTTTTCACAGCTATTTGTAAGGCCTCCCCTGACAGCCATTTTGCTTTTCTGCATTTCTTTTCCAGACACGCAAGTCAAGGGCAGCCCTTCCTATGGTCTGCCCTTCCGGTTTTCCCCACAGTTGGTTAAAAAGCATGGCTGGATTGATACTGTTATCTGAGGAAAAGTCCTTCAGGGATCTGAAATATCTTGGATCAAAGAGCATGCTCTTGGACTGAATTGATTTGAGTGGAATGATTATCAAGAACTACCAGGAAGTTGGAAGCATGGGAGTTACTGAGGGAGATAGTGTGATGGGTGAGACAAGTCAGTGCCTTCAAGGGGCTTCCGCCCTTTAGCTTTCTGAGAAAGTCATTATTTCTTTAATTTGTATTGAAATAAGTTGATTTCCAGTGTTGTATTAGCTTTAGGTGTACAGCAAAGTGAACCAATTATACATACAAGCATATATATGTTTCAGATTCCTTTCCATTATCGGTAATTACAAGATATTGAATAGAGTTCCCTGTGTTATACAGTAGGTCCTTGTTTATCTGTTTTATATACAGTAGAGTGTATATGTTAATCATCCCAAACTCTTGATTTATCCCTCCCTCTCTCCCAGGACTTGTGTTCTAATTGAGAGAAGAAATTACACTATTAGATTCTACTCTAATGTAATGTGATTCTTTTCTGACATAATCTAATATTATCACACATTGTACAGGACCACACGTTTTTTACCCTTGGAACCAGGTGCTTTAGATTCAAGGATTTCTTAAATTTTAGAAATGCAAGATGCTTCCTCCAGTGAATATTACTGCCACCTCCAGTAGGACCTGGGGGAGCTCTTGATAGTCACACTCCATGATACTTCTTCAGTGAAGCTGAGACCTAGTCGCACCAACTGAAATAAGTTAAGTCTGCAAATAGCCTCACAGTGGTTCAGGTCTGGTTTTAACACCAAGTGATTTTATTTTGGGTTTTGTGAATGTTTTAAGTTTCAAAAGTGCAAGTAATGGATTTGGAGCTATGGTAGAGTGTCATACATATAGAATAACGTAATCTCAAATAATTTTGGAATATACAATGATAGAAGTTCCATGAGGGCTGTGGTATTTCTCAGATACCCTGAATGATGTCTGGCACTGAGTAGACATTTAGTCAATATTTGCTGCTGCTACTGCTGCTGCTAAGTCGCTTCAGTCGTGTCCGACCCTGTGCGACCCCATAGACGGCAGCCCACCAGGCTCCTGCGTCCCTGGGATTCTCCAGGCAAGAACACTGGAGTGGGTTGCCATTTCCTTCTCCAATGCATAAAAGTGAAAAGTGAAAGTGAAGTCGCTCAGTCGTGTCCAACTCTTAGTGATATTTGCTAAGAACATTAAAAACAGTAATGAGAAATGTTAGCTGTTATTTCATTGAATATTTCTTCCATGTCATAGAGAGTGTCACACCGGTGCTGCTAGGTGAGTATTATTCCTACTATCATCCTTACTTAAGAGATGAGAAAACTATTTCCAGGAGAAGTCAAGTGACCCACTGAAGGCCTTCGTGGCAGGTGATACAAATGTAATCCCAGCTAGGGGCATGGCCATGGTAGCTGTGCGCGTACATTTATGTCGGACTGTCTGGGGCCAGTTCCTCACTCTACAATTCACTGGCTGTGTGAACTCAAGCCAAATGTTTGACGACTCTGTGTCTACATTTCCTCAGTCATAAAATGGAAATAGCTATACTATCTACCTTATAGGAGCATTTAGAGATGCGTGTAAAATGCTCAGAAACTGCCTGGAACCAATAGGTTCTCAATATTAGTGAAATCTGGGGCACTGGGGGAGATTTTGTCATATGGCATTTTGTCCAAGGAAAAAATGAGGGCCTTTATTTTTTAAGCTGTTTATTATTTTTAAATTTTATCCTTTTTTGGAGGGGGGTGGTCACACTATGCTGCATGATCTTGGGGATTATGGAATCTTAGTTCCCAAACCATAAATAGAACCCACACCCCCTGCAGTAGAAGCATGGAGTCTTAGCCACTGGACCACCAAGGAAGTCCTTAAAGAGAGGGCTTTTATATATAAAAAGATAAAGTTCAGATAACTTTTTATACAACCTAATAATAAAAGAATAACCCCAATGCCACTATCATGGGAAATAGATGGGAAAACAGTGGAAACAGTGTCAAACTTTATTTTTGGGGGGCTCCAAAATCACTGCAGATGGTGATTGCAGCCATGAAATTAAAAGACACTTACTCCTTAGAAGGAAAATTATGACCAACCTACAGAGCATATTCAAAAGCAGAGACATTATTTTGCCAACAAAGGTCTGTCTAGTCAAGGCTATGATTTTTCCAGTGGTCATGTATGGATGTGAGAGTTGGACTGTGAAGAAGGCTGAGTGCAGAAAAATTGATGCTTTTGAACTGTGGTATTGGAGGAGACTCTTGAGAGTCCCTTGGACTGCAAGGAGATCCAACCAGTCCATTCTGAAGGAGATCAACCCTGGGATTTCTTTGGAAGGAATGATGCTAAAGCTGAAACTCCAGTACTTTGGCCACCTCACGCAAAGAGCTGACTCATTGGAAAAGACTGATGCCGGGAGGGATTGGGGGCAGGAGGAGAAGGGGACGACAGAAGATNTTGGAAGGAATGATGCTAAAGCTGAAACTCCAGTACTTTGGCCACCTCACGCAAAGAGCTGACTCATTGGAAAAGACTGATGCCGGGAGGGATTGGGGGCAGGAGGAGAAGGGGACGACAGAAGATGAGATGTCTGGATGGCATCACTGACTCGATGGACGTGGGTCTGAGTGAACTCCGGGAGTTGGTGATGGACAGGGAGGCCTGGCATGCTGCAATTCATGGGGTCACAAGAGTCGGACACGGCTCAGTTGTTCACTGAGCAACTGAACTGAACTGAACTGAATAATAAAAGAATAACCCCAATGCCACTATGATAAGCCAAGAATCCAGTGATTAACTCACAAAAGAAAATCTGGTGATTTCCATCTGGTATAAATGTTTACAATATTAAATAACTTATAAAACTTGCTAGACTAAGAAGAATGCCCTCTTTGTGTGATAAAAAGGCTACATCTGATATGATCACCATCAGACTTAATGGTGAAATTTCAATAGTTTTCCCATTAAAATCTGAATCAACACAAGAATCTATGCATCATCACTATGATTTGATCATATTCAGGAAGTTCTAGCTAATGCAGCAAGATGTCAAGTGGATGTAAGAGACTTATTTAAAGAAAAGGGAAAGATATAATATTTACAGATATTATTAGTGCCTTGAAAATTGCCAAGAACCAATTTATAAACCTAGTTCTGAATCTAAAGTTTCTATGCTCTGGCAGGATACCAGATTATTTAATAGCTCACCCGTATGTGAGCAATAATGTTAGATAATATAATGGTAAAGTAATATCCCTCAGAGAAGGAAAACAACAGCAGCAATCAGTACAGTACATCTGGAAGAAAACAGGTACAGAGATGGGGAGGAAGCTGTTTGGTTAAAGTTGATACTCTAAAGACTTCTCTGGTGGCCCAGTGGTTAAGAATCCACCTTCCCGTGCAGGGGATGTGAGTTCCATATCTGGTCGGGAAACTAAGATCCCACACACTGTAGCCCACATGCTGTAACTACTGGGCCCTCAAGCTCTAGAGCCCATGTTCTGCAGCAAGAGAAGCCTGCCACAACAAAGAGCCCACACACCACAGTGAAGACCCCATGCAGTGAAAATAAATAATAAATAAAATAGATACTCTCCCCAGAATTTACAATAGCAAAAAACAAAAAAATACAAGAAAAAGAAAAAACCCTAAATGTTCCATAGTATGAGAATGACTAATTAAATGATGGCAAAATTCCAAAGATAATAAGGTAAATGATGTGTGCTCACCATGTAAAGTGAAACGTTTAGAATATTAAACTGTATCTAGTCTATATGCATTCTGATTTCAAACTTAATTTTTACACAGAAAAAAGTGAAATAAAATCATCAGAATGTCAATATTATGAGATGTGGGATGATATTTTCTTTTTTATACTTTCTGTATTTTTAAAATTTTCTATAGAAGATAAGCATGTGTTTTATAATGCAAAAAGTTATTCCAAAGCTTTTAACAAAAAAAAGTATACCGCAGGAGTGAGTTCAACATACTTAGTATTACTTTTCTTCCCATAGCATATACTATTTTGTAAACTTTTATTGCTGACATATAATTTAAAGTAAAAAAATAATGACTTCTTTACTGAAAATAGTCAAGTCTTTTGTCTTTAAAATGTAGAACTGTTTGAAATGCTATCTACCTTCTGCTTCTTTGATTTGAAATAATTGAAATTCTACACAGAAGCCCTTAATGATTCTTTTTGCCATGTCTTCCTATGAGACTTGGATTCAATTTCTAAAACAAAGACAATGCCGAGGTGTACAAGAAGGCGAAACATTACTTCATTAACTCTTAGAAAAAATAAATTACCTCACTTCCTTTATTACTGGAGTGATTAACCCACGTTGGTACTGATTCTGACGAAGGCTATGTATTATTTATTACTCTGCATTTGTGGTTTGGTGGTCAACCTAATGGGTATTTTTGAGTTTTATGTGTGAAACATCGAGGTGGCTCTCATCTGTTCTGAGAATTTCTTTCCAGAAGAGTCAAAATACACATTTTTTAAAAAAAACTGGGGTATAGTGGCTTTACATTGTTGTGGTAGCTTCTGTTGTACAACAAAGTGAGTCAGCTGTATGTTTACACATCCCCCACCCCTTCCCCACCTCTGGAGCCCCCACTTCCACCTCCACCTCCCACCCACCTCTCTAGGTTATAGCCGAGCGCCGAGCTGAGCTCCTTGGGCCATACAGCAGGTTCCCCCAGCTGCTTACACGTGTAAACTGTCTAAGCTACCTGCACTCAGTCGTGTCTGACTCTTTGTGACCCCCATGGGCTGTAGGCCACTAGACTCCTCTGTCCATGAAGTTCTCCAGACAAGAATTATTCTCCAGCGGGTAGCCATTCCCTTCTCCAGGGGATCTTCCAGACCCAGGGATCGAACCTACATCTCCCACATTGCAGGCAGATTCTGTACCGTCTGAGCCACCAGGGAAGCCCCATTTTACACATGGTAGTGTGTGCATGTTGAGGCTACTTTCTCAATCCATCCTACACGCCTTTCCCCCACATCCATGTCTACACGTCTATTCTCTACATCTGTATCTCTTTTCTTTCCCTGCAAATAGGTTTATCTGTACCATTTTTCTAGATTCCACACATCATATATTACTGCACATATGTCAAAGTAGAGTTTTTAAAAAGCTGAAACAATATAGACCACAGTTGAGCACAAATTTTAATTTGACTTCTTTTGCCCTTTATTTTGACTTCTCTGCTTTAATAAATATGTAATATGGACAGATTTCCATGAGATCCCCTGTTCTTTGTACAGAGCTTAGCACACAGTCGTTGTTCACTGTAGGTTTATGGGTTGGACAGAAATGAGAATAAAAATCTGGAGCTTCAAGCCACTGGTCCCACCATCTCCTTTCGCCGTGGCACGTCCCTCCCCTAGCGGGGGCTCGGCACAGTCTGGCCCACATCCGAGGGCACTCGGGCTCCAGGAAGATCCAGAGCAAAGGTAGACACCTGCATTTGGACAACACCAAAGCTTTACGGAGCGCTTGCTCCATGTACACTGGTCCCACCATCTCCTTTCGCCGTGGCACGTCCCTCCCCTAGCGGGGGCTCGGCACAGTCTGGCCCACATCCGAGGGCACTCGGGCTCCAGGAAGATCCAGAGCAAAGGTAGACACCTGCATTTGGACAACACCAAAGCTTTACGGAGCACTTGCTCCATGTCTGGCTCTGTGCTGAACTTGGCCCAGCGTGAACCTCGCTGCCACGGAGCTGATTTCAGAGCCTGAGCCAGCACAGAGCCAGAGGCTTCCTCTCCAGGCCAGGCCCCAGCATGCCTGTGGCTTTTCCCTGCTTTGCTGCCCGGGAGTCTTGCTGCCCGGGAGTCTTGCTGCCGCCTCCTCTTTCCTGGATCCCTGAAAAACGGCGCATGTGTGGAGGCTGCCAGCACTTCAAACTTGTCTGCAAAATTCAGACAAATTGCTGCTCTTTATTAGCAGTCCCGACGAAGGATTCAGGGATGCTCTGAGCTACAGGATATTGGGTTTCTCGGGTCTTTTTTCCTAAGCACTGTGTTCAGAAATCTCATGTTTTGAGTGGTGTGTTTGGCCACCAATGTCTCCCTTTCTCTCCCTCCCTCTTTCCTCCATTCCTAAAGACTTTAGAAGTAAAATAAGATCTCTTTATTCATTATTCTCACTGACTAGGGAAAACACACATCCCGTTTGGTCCTTTGTGAGAAACGTGCCATCTGTCCTGCTGTGGTCAGGCTCTCCTGGAGATGTTTGCTTCACCTTGTCATTGCCAGCCTCCACCATCTCAAGAAGCCCTCCCCCAGTCCTGTTTCTAGCTCACTCTCTGCCACCAGCCAAGAGTCCTTCAACCTCCTCAGACCACAAACACTGACACCCACTTCTTTTTCTGTCTCTCCTGATCTCCCTCCTGGAATACCTGAACTCCCGAGCCATCTTGCTCTTCACAGCCACCCTGGGCATGTGACCTTGTACGTGTAGTTCCCTCTTTTGGAGTGCACTCCTTACCTCTTGCAGATCCTTGCTCAAGTACCACCTCAGGGAGGCTTTCTCTGATCACTTATTATTACCAAATTGTGATAGTTACTTCAACTGGATAGTCATCATCCATCTTACTTGTCTCCAGAGCCCTAAATCACTAGCAGACAGGCTACACATTCAGATATGGTGCATCTTATAGACAGAACATTAAAGCCACAGGCATAATTATTAATCCTTTTCCCCAGAAATTTGATGACCCAACCAATGTGGGTGACTCTGGAATCCCACCTCTTCTCCTGTCTCCATCCACCTTGCGTCCCACTGCAGCTCTGAAGCACAGAAAAGGGCTCAGTACTCTTAGTCTGGGTGTTCACATCCTTGGGGATACAATTCTATTTCATGTGAAGGGGTCCTGGGTTTTTTGATCAACATCAGGGATTTCATAGTCCATCACCTTTCTGATTCAAGTCTTGCTCTCTTGTAAATAATTTTTCCCATGACTGCCAGGGTTATCTTCATAAAACATATGTTTACACTATTGGAGGGCAAACACTGTTTTTCAGGCTGTGTGTGTGAATACCATCCTCATTCTGGATGACTTAATAAATTGGCTCCGAACTCAAAGGAAGACCCTTGGCCAAAGTTGTTGATTTGCCTCCAGACTTTTCCTCCGCTCCAAGCCTGCTGGTGTCTGCCTGAGCTCCCAGGGCTGGGGCTCTGACTCTTCCTCTCCTTGTCATGCACATAGTGCTGCTTTTCTGGTCACGCTGTGTGTCAGGAAATGACCTGCTTGTTTGTGGGAGCCCACTCTCTCTGTGAGCTCCAGATTTCAATGAAGGGTTGGGGTTTTCCGCTATTTGAGAATTGTAACCTCACTTTGTCCACAGTCTGGCACTACTGCCTGCCAGCACTGATGAGAATCCTTCATTCTTTAGGTTGAATCTGACTTTGTTGAACATCTGGGAAAACAGATGGACAGACATGTTCTAGATCCACTACAAGAGCCAATTGAAAGGTCTTAGGAGACCTTAGACTGTGAACACTCAGTTTTCCAGAAGTTTATGAAAGACCTTGAGTATTTGTATGGGGAGAAGTATGAGACAGGGTACATACTTGGATGACTCCCCAGATTATCCATGTGACCCAGGCTTTCTGACTGATTCTTGACTATGCATTTATTTTGCTCCATTTCCTGTCTGGTGGCTCAGACGGTAAAAGCCTCTGTCTACAATGCGGGAGACCCGGGTTCGAGCCCTGGGTTGGGAAGATTCCCTGGAGAAGGAAATGGCAATCCACTCCAGTACTACTGCCTGGAAAATCCCACGGACAGAGGAACCCGGCAGGCTGCAGTCTATGGGGTCACAAAGAGTCGGACACGACTGAGCGACTTCCCTTCCCTTCCCTGTCTGTATGATTCAAAGATTACTGAATTCCTCTGTATTTCAGGAATGAGGATTATAATACCTACTTGATGGTGTAATGGTGAGTATCTAATAATAAGATGCCTAGCACATAGGAGGAATGCAGTAAATGCTAATCCTTCCCATCATATTACACACTTTTAACTGATGGATTGATTTCATAGTTCTATAATAATTAAGCAGTTCTTATACCTGAGGGTGTTCAGGAAGGCTTGTGAAGCAGACAAACCTTGATTTCTGTAGCCCTCACTACCCTATCAGAGCCTCTTTGCCCAGTGCAGGCTTCTGCTAGCACCAAAGAAATCTCCTAAGCTTCAGGATTTTCTTTTTTTTTTTTTTTGAAGTCCAGTTGACTTACAATATTGTGTTAGTTTCAGGTGTACAGCAAAGTGATTCAGTTATGCATATATACATATATTCAGAAGTTTTTCCATTTTAAGTTGTTACAAGATATTGAATATTGTTTCCTCTGTTATATAGTAAATCCTTGTTGCTTCTATATTTTATGTATAATTATTTATATCTATTAATCCCATGCTCCTAATTTACCCCTCTTCCCTTTCCCCTTTGGTAATCAAAAGTTTATTTTCTGATTTTTAGTCTGTTTTGTATATAGATTTGTTTGTGTTATTTTTTAGATTTCATGTATAGGTGATATCATATAATATTTGTCTTTCTCTGACTTATTTCATTAGGTCCATCCATGTTGCAAGTGGCTTTATTTCATATTTTTTATGGCTGAATAATATTCCACTTTACACACACACACACACACACACACACACACACATCTTCTCAAACCAGTCATCTGTTGATGGGCATTTGAGTTGTTTCAATGTCTTGGATATTGCTTCTCACTTTCCTTCACTTAAAGGTGCTGCCCATTGTGCTTCATTCCTCAAAGCCCTACTGACAGGTTGGCTAGCTGCTCAGTTAAACAATGATTGGTCTTCATAGCTGTAATGGTTTTATGTGTTCTTATGTATTTGATGGTTGCATTTTCCACAGTGATTTCTGAAGGCAGAGAATCAGAGGTCAAAGATGTGGACCTCTAATGAGGACCACATGCTGCCCTACCCTGCCCAGACTTGAACAACTCCAAGGGCACCAGTGGGGGGAGTGTGCAATGACTCAGCCCTTTATGTTCCTGTTTCTGGAGGCAGAGGCTTCTCAAAGATGTATAATCTAGCCAAGGACTTGGTTAGATATGTGAAAAAATTGTTATAATGCTTGGTTTTAATCAAGATATGCAAAAGGTTTCATGTGAACAGAGAAGAGAAACATTTAGCTTAGTCCAAAGTGATCAGAGAGGCAAGCTAAAGGAGGTAAGCCTTGAGTAGTAAAGGATGCATAGAAAAAAAAAACTAGAGAAAGGATTGGTGTAAGCAAAGACATAGGGTTAAGGCACAGACAAGACACAGCACAATTTAAGCATAGAGCTACCAGCTGCTACCTCAGTTACTAGGGCTTAAAATGAGAGAAAAGAGACTGGAAGAGAGAAGTCTGGAAAGGAACTTGAATCCAAGCCCCAGATTAGGAGTTTGGGTTATAGGGCAGTGATGTGGAGCCCTTGATCAAATTTAAGTAGTGTTGATGAAGAAGATTTGCACATTTTAGCAAGTTCTGTCCAGCTGCAGAATGGAGGATGGAACTAACGAGGGTGAAAAGAAGGCCGAGGCTGAGTAGGTCAAGATAGCAGCTGTCGTGAGAGCTGGAGAGGCCTGGACCAGAGCAGAGGCCGTTGCCTTTTCAGCTGGCATGAGTCCAGCCATAGATGGTCCACTGTTTGGAAAAAACAATGGGTTCTGTGTTTACAAACATAGCTTGTCATAGAATATCAGAGAACTTTTGTGTAGGAGGTAAATGAAGAAGCAGACGATGGCACCCCTGATATTCTGCTCTTATTACATTTCCTGGTGGTTCTGGGGGAGCATACACATGTCCTAGACATAGCTGATGTTTCTGAAGGGAAACTGATTCAAACAGTTACTGTTAGAAGCTAGAAAGTGTTACAGAATGCTGAGGGATGTGCTGTTATTTGTTTCTTCCTATTGCAGAAAGGGAAACCCTCCTGAAAATACTTTGTACAATTTCCTGGGTTGAAAAATCTCAAGTAAGACTGGTAACTACTAACGGGGGAAGGGATGTCTCATTTCATATCATTCTCAACTAGACTTTCTTCTTGCTAACTTCCATAAATTAGTGCTTAATTGTGTAGAACCAAGCGTCCAAGCTCAAGGATTCAATGTTAATAATAATTTAATCAGTTGGCTTAACAGTTAAGCCTGCCATGGACATATACTCTTGTATATGTCTCATATAATAATACATTATATGTATTATTACATACAATATTATATCACATATTATTACATAATAATACAATAAGTACATTGTCTCATATAATAATAATTTGAAGAATGATCTGAGAAATGGACCCTCACAGAAAGACTTTTCATCTTACTCCCCATCTTATCAATAGAGCATAGTTTTTCCAAGCAAAATCTGTATTTATAAATAATTTTAAAAGGAAAGAGTGGAAATTTAATTTTAAGCCACACACTTGTCTTTCTTTTACAGTCAGTTCACTCTTCATGCTTCTTTATTTTCCCCAGCAGCATCTTTCACCTTAGTGTTTTAAAGGAGTGTTTTATTGCCCAAGGCTTCACAACATGAAGACCTACAAGCAGTTATACAGAGTGAGTTTAGATGATATATATTAAAAATGATAAATCATTTTCTAGCCTTCCATAACATTTTATTTTCTGTGCATCCTTACCTCTTTCTGACTCATGTACCTGGGCTGATTAATATCCCCTTTCCCCTGTTACACTTTAATCCAGGGCCCGTGTTTCATTCGCCTGCCAATAGTGATCACCAATAAATTCATCTTGCAGGCTGCTGCCAGTGTAAAAATGCCCATCAAAAAGCCCATCAAAAAGCAGGTAGTTCTGAGCCTGCCTTTATCTGGTACCCTGAAGACTCACATGGTTCCACAATTGGAGCTGTAAATGCGCATTTCTTCATAGGCATGGGCTGGGAAAATGAGAGAAGGCTAATTAATGCATTCAAGGGATCCCACTGAATCAGCAAGCCCCTTAAAGGCACAACAGACACAAACAGGCAGCTGCAGCTCCTTGGAATTCAAAACAACAACAAAGGAGCTAGTTAAATATTTGAATAGCTAAAGTATATGTCTATTCATTCCCATGGAAATTGCTAAAATAGGCTGTCCTCCCATCTCCTGAAGAGTCAAAGTCATTGAAAACCCAAAGCTTTTCATCCTGTCAAACAAGCCTTTGAAGAACAGGACATTTACATCTCCATAACAGGCCGATTCAACATTAGCGGTAATAAAACTTGGGTGCGTGGAAGGACTCCAGAATACGGTACCCATTTACTCCAGCCTCTGGGGCTGCAGGACTGACTTACTGACAATTACAGGACTCTTGCTCCATCCCTGTTTTAGTTTGGCATCTTACAGTTGCCTTTAACAATAAGGACACCCTCAGGGAGTAAATACCAAGCTCTAGATATGGCTTGATCCAAGGCCCAAGCACTGATTGGCTTGATTCAGAGACAAACTTTTCTCTCATGGTTGCAATTCATTCAGTCTTGATGCTAATCCCTCCAGATCCCATCTGAAAAGGGATCACTTCTGTCAACCTTTGTACACGCATCCCAGACTTGATTTTGTGCAGACTCACTTTAGTCACATGCCAATTCTTGAGCCACACTGTGGGCAGGGAATAGAATTATGAATTTTTGTGTCTGAGCCATTGGTTCCATCTTGAATCAAATTGGCTGCTTGGGGGTAGGTGGATAACCAAATGAAAATCATGACCAGTTGAGGACAAGGAAGTGGATACAGGGTGGCAGTCCAAACAGCGACAACAATGGCAAACAAACAAACAAAAGCCAACAAACAAACTGGACTAGTCTGCGCAGGGCACCATAGCACAATATCAGATTGGGTGGCTTAACAAAAAGCATTTACTTTCTCACAGCCCTGGAGCCTAGAAGTCCAAGATCCGGTACAGCCAATGAGGTTCCTGACAAGGGCCCTCTTCCTGGCTTGAAGACGCCACCTTCTCACTGTGGCCCTGTGGACAAAAAGAGGACACCAGTCCTATGAGATTAAACTCCCACTCTTATGGTCTCATTTAACCTTCATTACCTCATTAAAGGCCAAATACAGATATATTGAAAATTAGGGCTTCAGCATATGAATTTGTGGAGAAGGAAATAGAAACCCACTCCAGTATTCTTGCCTGGGAAATCCCATGGACAGAGGAGCCTTGAGGGTTACAGTCCATGGGGTCACATATGAATTTGGGGAATATACAATATAATTCAGAACACAAACAAAAATGATCTCTACTAAATTCTGTTTTAAGTGGGCTTTTACCCACCAGGATTCAATTGCTTTTATGATAATATAATCTGAGAGTAAATGTGCTTAGCTAGCTTCTAACGGATGCCTTGAAGAACACCCAGCCATGCTTCCCCTCACGTTGCCTCTACTTAGTGGCCATGAATTAAGGCGCCAGGAAGTTACTAGTGACTGATGTTTAGTCATAATTTTAGAACTATGTAAAAGTTTGAGACTCACTGGAAAAGAGAGCTTGTGTATTTTTAGAATTCATTTTTCAGAAGCGTCTTCAGTGAAAACTTCCGAGCTCTACAATAAGGGTGGAGACTTGAGCCTACAGAATTGGACACCCTGGCGAATGACTGTGTTATAGTCCAGCTTAATCACCCACACATTCCACCAGACCTGGCTCCAAGTGATCTTTGGCTGTTAAAATATCAAAGTTTCCTCTCCAATAATGAAGATTCCCATAGTTTGAAGACTCTGTTATATTCATTAAAGATAATTCCCCACAACAAGATCGGAAATGTGACAAACAGGACCAAAATCTTTGGAATGAAGGCATGGCCTTGTAAGGGGACTGCTTGCAAGTTTGCAACTCTGAATTCTTTGCTTTTCTGTTTCTTGTTTCTCTTCTCATCTGTTAATTCATTCTGATTTGCACTATGCCTCCCCACTTCTTTATGGCTTAGTACAATACTTTTATATTTCAGTTCAGTTCAGTTCAGTCGCTCAGTTGTGTCCGACTCTTTGAGACCCCATGAATCGCAGCACGCCAGGCCTCCCTGTCCATCACCATCTCCTGGAGTTCACTCAGACTCACGTCCATCGAGTCACTGATGCCATCCAGCCATCTCATCCTCTGTCGTCCCCTTCTCCTCCTGCCCCCAATCCCTCCCAGCATCAGAGTCTTTTCCAATAAGTCAACTCTTCGCATGAGGTGGCCAAAGTACTGGAGTTTCCCAGGGCTGATCTTCTTCAGAATGGACTGGTTGGATCTCCTTGCAGTCCAAGGGATTCTCAAGAGTCTTCTCCAACACCACAGTTCAAAAGCATCAATTTTTCGGTGCTCAGCTTTCTTCACAGTCCAACTCTCACATCCATACATGACTACAGGAAAAACCGTAGCCTTGACTAGACGGACCTTAGATGGCAAAGTAATGTCTCTGCTTTTGAATATACTATCTAGGTTGGTCATAACTTTTCTTCCAAGGAGTAAGTGTCATTTAATTTCATGGCTGCAGTCACCATCTGCAGTGATTTTGGAGCCCCCCCAAAAATAACGTCTGACACTGTTTTCACTGTTTCCCCATCTATTTCCCATGAAGTCATGGGACCGGATGCCATGATCTTCGTTTTCTGAATGTTGAGCTTTAAGCCAACTTTTTTGCTCTCCACTTTCACTTTCATCAACAGTCTTTTTATTTCCTCTTCACTTTCTGCCATAAGGGTGGTGTCATCTGCATATCTGAGGTGATTGATATTTCTCCCGGCAATCTTGATTCCAGCTTGTGTTTCTTCCAGTCCAGCATTTCTCATGGTGTACTCTGCATATAAGTTAAATAAGCAGGGTGACAATATATAGCCTTGATGTACTCCTTTTCCTATTTGGAACCAGTCTGTTGTTCCATGTCCAGTTCTAACTGTTGTTTCCTGACCTGCATACTTGTATATTTAGTGGTTCTTAAAGAAAAGCATTTTGTTTCAGGTATTAACTTTTGTTTTGCTTTTGTTTTATTTTTTAATTGGAGGATAATTGCTTTAAAATATTTTGTTGGTTTCTGCTAGTGCAACAATGCGAATCAGCTACAAGTTTACATGTCCCCTCCCTCTTGAACCTCCCACCCACCCTCCACCCCATCTCAGCCAATTCTGATTTCTTCATGTGAATTACAATGAATTTTTTAAAAGCTTTTTGTATTCTTTTATCATGAATATTTATACATTATGTATTTATGCACACACCTGCACATGCTTTAGAGAGTCCATGTGTGTGCGTGTATTCTCTTAACCATACATATCAGAGTCTTTGAATAAAATAAAACCCTGATATTTTTATAGATAAGATTACCTTTTAGTAAGATTCACTTGAAACTTTATTATTGTATCAGTTAGAATAGGCTAAGTGATGTTGTAGAAATAAGTAACCATTAAAACAGAGAAGATTATTTTTCCTCAGGCTCCATGTACAACACAGTGCATCCGAACATGCGGTTTCATGGTCCATGGTGTTAGGATGAAGAGGAAGTGGAAAACTTAACGACTGACTATTAAATATGTGTCATTTCTGTTCCCTTTGGTTTGTAAAAGCAAGTTATGTGGATTGGTGATGGTGGGGGGTGGTGGTTTCTAATCCTCTGCTGGCCAGGGAGGAGAGGGAGCAGTCCAGTGTCTTAACACAACTGTGATCCCACATCACTCCAAATTTGGTTCTTGATCAATGAATGCAAAGGTGAAAAGTTGGAATTCATTTACCTATCCATTCAGTAAATCTTTACTGAGCACCCAAATTGTACCAGGATCTGTGCTCAGTGCTAGAAGCACAATGGAGATACAAGACAGAAATATTTTTGTTGCTCATAAACAAAAATATTCAGCTTCTCCAGTAAGGAGAAGTTACAAAAAGGAAATAGATAATTAAAATTCAGAGTGAGATAATATGACAGGCAAAGAACAACGTGCCTTGGAAATACAAAAAGTAGTGGTCATCAGTCCTTCCAATGAACACCCAGGACTGGTCTCTTTTAGGAGGACTGTTTGGGTCTCCTTGCAGTCCAAGGGACTCTCAAGAGTCTTCTCCAACACCACAGTTCAAAAGCATCAATTCTTTGGCACTCAACTCTCTTTATGGTCCAACTCTCACATCCATACATGACTACTGGAAAAACCATAGCCTTGACATGACTGAGCAACTGAATCAAACTGACTAGATGGATCTTTGTTGGCAAAGTAATGTCTCTGCTTTTTAATATGCTGTCTAGGTTGGTCATAACTTTCCTTCCAAGGAGTAAGTGGCTTTTAGTTTCATGGTTGCAGTCACCATCTGCAGTGATTTTGGAGCCCAAAAATAAAGTCAGCCACTGTTTCCACTGTTTTCCCATCTATTTACCACGAAGTGATGGGACGGAATGCCATGATCTTCGTTTTCTGAATGTTGAGCTTTAAGCCAACTTTTTCACTCTCCTCTTTCACTTTCATCAAGAGGCTTTTTAGTTCCTCTTCACTTTCTGCCATAAGGGTGGTATCATCTGCATATCTGAGGTTGTGGATATTTCTCCCAGCAATCTTGATTGCAGCTTGTGTTTCTTCCAGTCCAGCATTTCTCATGATGTACTCTGCATATAAGTTAAATAAGCAGGGTGACAATATACAGCCTTGACATACTCCTTTTCCTTTCTGGAACCAGTCTGTTGTTCCATGTCCAATTTTAACTGTTGCTTCCTGACCTGCCTACAGGTTTCTCAAGAGGCAGGTCAGTGACTGAGCACACACACACTGCTGTATTAAGACTCGAATCCAAGCCTTGGAGTCCAAATGCAGCTCCCATCCTCTCATACTGCATTGCGTAGCCCATGTGGACCAGGATAGCATTTTTTGGTGTTTGGGAGCAACAGAAATTATAACATTATAGCTATGTCTTGTGCGGTATGAGAAACTGAGAGGGACCAGTGACAAGAACACTGGATCACATGAGAGAAGAGACTCTTATAGTGACAGTGAGCTCAAACAGGCTAAGGTTTCTTTTTAACAGGATTTGGGGATAAATTCTACCTCTGCTGGGCTATGACTTATGCCAGTGTTTCTCCATTAAGGCACCCTCGATGTTCTAAGACTTAAATTCTTTGTTGTGAGGTGGACTGGCCTGAGTACTGTTGGCTGTTTACCATCATCCCTGGCCTCTACCCACCGCATGCAAGAAGCACACCGCCTCCACCTCACCCTTCCCATGGTGACAACCCCAAATGTCTCTAGACATTGTCCAGCTTCCCCTGGGAGGCAAAAATTCAAGAATACCTGACCTAGCCAGTCAATTTTGATTAGTTTCCAGAAAAGTAGTGGATATTAAAGAGCACAGCGGGCAGTTAGTAGGAAACACAAAGGAAAGAAATGCAGTTAGCATCTTGTGGATTTGAGTTTCTTCCACTAACAGTGCCTAACCACCTCTAGTGATGTTAAGCAGGAAATGGATGGCTGATAGTTAATTCATGTCACTGGTACTGCATTTTCAACAATGGGTTTTCATTTTGTTCTATTTATGGTTATTTTATTCAATTATTTTTATTCAGCACCCAGCTTTGTAAGTGTATATAATCCTATTATGTTCTATTCCATTACAGGAGCTTCCTAATAGAAGAGCACATGGTAATAAAATTAAATAAACATCTTAGCTATTGTATCAACCTCACACATTTCCTGACCTTGGCTGGATTCAAGAGTCTTGGTGTGGAAGGAGGTTGACAGTGGGTCACTGGAAAGAAAGGCAAAGGTCACCACATCCCAAGACTAGAGAGAAGGATTTGAATACAATTGAAAATATTTTAAAGTGAGATGGCTAGAAATGCTGCCATCCTCCTACTCCTTCCAAAATTCCATAATAAAACCACAAAAGAATTCCTACATGGTGCTTTGAATTAGCTGCAGTAAATGTTGGTTTAGAGAAACTGAAAAAAGAATTTGCATGCTATATTTATATATATGCATAAATATGAATATAACTATGAATCTATAGCAACAATTGCAAAAGCATTTTCAAATGCATGTCCTATGGTGACAGTTTTTGTGCAAGGAAGAGCAGAAAGCACGTTTTGGCCTCAACTGGTGAAGGCACCACAGACAGGTCTGAACAAGTCGGCTTAGGTCTTTGAGTCACTGTTTAGGTTTTCCACGGAAATGAAAGCTCAGGGGAGTCTGACATAAAGTGTTTGTCAGACTCTATGGGTTTGTCACTCTCTTTGAGGCCACTAATACCACTGCTCAGATGATGAGACTTAGCCAATTTTCCTCCCAAAAGACTTGCTCCAAGTGCTTACCAGTGTTGCTTTGCAGAGAGAAGGGAGTCTGGGGTGAATCTGAGGCAGTGATTTCTTGAATGTGAAGACAGTATTAGGGAAATGTTGTGTGTGTGCAACCAGACATCACCTGTCTTCCCTGCAGGGAGCTTGTGACAGCTGAAAAAAAGTGTTTATAGAGTGTTTTGAGCTCTCGCTGAGGTGGTACCTCAGAAAGGCAAGGCTTTAATATGCCTCTCTTAGGTTTGTCAACTATTACTAGTAAACAGAGGCTGCTTCTGGGTTTCTCGAAGTTCCAAGTTTAAAACTAACCCTTTGGAATTACAGTTTCCTTTTTTTTTATCCACTCAGAGTAGATAGTGTGACCTCCTGTGTTAAAGAATAAACCTTCAGAATTTACAACAGATTAAAAAAAAACCCCAACACTTTGTAATGTTTGTGAATGACAGAGATGTAGATCAAATGCATTTTCTTTGAAATAGTCTACATGTTCAAAATGAAAGAGAGATGTGGTTGGCAACATTTTGTCTTCAAAATTAAATGTTTGAAGGGGAAGAGATCATTTTGCCACATTCTGAGCAAGTCTGTTTTGTCTATTCTCACTTGAGGTTTTTGAACCTTAAGTCTGTAGGATACAAAAATCACTTTAGCTTAATTTTATTATTATTTTTTAATGCTGGAATAGAAGCTGACCAATTTTCCTTAATTAAAGTAATATCTAATCTCCAGTAAGTGTCCTAACATCTAGCAAATATTCAATAAGTACCATTTTTTTAGAAATTGCTTTTGCAGAGCACAGGCTCTTCTCACAAGATGAGGAAATAGTGACCCCAAAGCATCTGAGTATTATTTAGCAGGAGGAAATCTAGGCCGGTGGACAGAGTGCTTTTCTTTAAATTGCACATGATCTCACAATCCCAAAATACCCATGCTCAGGAAAGCTATGGAAGACCAAGTGGCAATTTATTCCCAGTCATACATGCCTGATGAATAGTATTATGGATTGCTAGGGCTCAAATGGACATTTGATGCCACTTTTCAGCCCCTTGTCTTCATGGGGTAGGAAGTAGAGCCCGTGAGGGAGAGAAATGACCCACCTAAGGTCATGAAGTTTTTTTCTTACAGCATCTAGTGAGACCTCGTACCTGACATCTTTATTCCAGCATCTTTATTCCACACTCCTGCCCAGAATGCTGGGCTCTGGGTATTGCTCACTTTTAAATATTTTTCTGAGATTCCATGGTGGGGGGTGGGACTGCAGGCAAGGGGAATAAATTAATCAAGAGGGCAGCAAATATACTTGCAAAATATTGTTGTTTTTATGTTGAGCGTATAATTTGCCTGTTGATATTTTTATTAGACTTGCAGTCCTTCCTATTGTTATGCTTTTAAATATGATTCTTCTTGATAAGTATCTATTAAGGGCCTGTTTTAGTCACTAGAGGTGGTGGTGAGCAACATAGACAAGATTCCTATAGCAAATCCTGTTTGGCACCCCCATCAGGTCCTCCCAGGTCCCACCATCCTGTGCTCGCCCCCGTGTCTTGCTCCAAACACTGGGAACTCTGCCCCAGGGCTCTCTCCTAGCAGAATGACAAATGGTGGTTGGAAGGTAAACGACACAACTTCCTCATGTTTTGGTAAGAAAAACTCTGAGATGCATTCTACGCCCTGTCCCCAAGCACTCAAGGATTTGAGCTCTAGCTGTCCCCAGTGTAACCCACTGGATAACATATCTGCTCCAGGCTTCTTTATCTCCCTGTGTCATGGGCTCTCTCCCCCTCTAGTGTTCTTGGACCCCTTTCTAATAAACTGAAGGATTCATCATTTGAATCCTTGTGTCAGAGTCTATTTCAGGAGGGTGGAGCCTCTTCTAGGACAGTTACTGACTTCATGGAACTCAAGTTCTAGTAAAGGATAAAGACAAGAAATAATACCGGAAGTGAGTCAGATCCTTTATTGGTACATACTGAGAAGGAGGGCTCCTGGTAGCTCAGCTGGTAAAGAATCCTGCAATGCAGGAGACCCCGGTTTGATTCTTGGCTTGAGAAGATTCCCTGGAGAAGGGATAGGCTACATGGGAAATAGATGGGGAAACAATGGAAACAGTGGCTGACTTTATTTTTGGGGGCTCCAAAATCACTGCAGATGGTGACTGCAGCCATGAAATTAAAAGACGCTTACTCCTTGGAAGGAAAGTTATGAGCAACCTAGATAGCATATTCAAAAGCAGAGACATTACTTTGCCGACTAAGGTCCGTCTAGTCAAGGCTATGGTTTTTCCTGTGGTCATGTATGGATGTGAGAGTTGGACTGTGAAGAAGGCTGAGCACCGAAAAATTGATGCTTTTGAACTGTGGTGTTGGAGAAGACTCTTGAGAGTCCCTTGGACTGCAAGAAGATCCAACCAGTGCATTCTGAAGGAGACCAGCCCTGGGATTTCTTTGGAAGGAATGATGCTAAAGCTGAAACTCCAGTACTTTGGCCACCTCATAAGAAGAGTTGACTCATTGGAAAAGACTTTGATGCTGGGAGGGATTGAGGGCAGGAGGAGAAGGGGATGACAGAGGATGAGATGGCTGGATGGCATCACTGACTTGATGAAAGCAAGTCTGAGTGAACTCTGGGAGATGGTGATGGGCAGGGAGGCCTGGCGTGCTGTGATTCATGGGGTCGCAAAGAGTCGGACACGACTGAGTGACTGAACTGAACTGAACTGAACCCACTCCAGTGTTTCTGGGCTTCCCAGGTGGCTCAGTCTGTAAAGAATCCACCTGCAATGTGGGAGATCTGGGTTCGATCCCTGGGTTGGGGAGATCCCCTGGAGGAGGGCATGGCAACCCACTCCAGTATTCTTGCTTGGAGAATCCCCATGGACAGAGGAGCCTGGAGGGCCGTAGTCCATGGGGTCGCAAAGAGTCAGACAGGACTGAGCAACTAAACACATGCACACGTGCACTGAGAAGGAAGGGATGATAGTGAGTGAGAGTGGCTGAGAGAGACTCAGGTTAAAAGGTTGAGGTCAGGGCCCCTCTGAACTGTGATAGTTGCCCTGAAAACTGAAGGATGAGAGGTGGTTAGGTGTGAGGAAAGCCTGAGCAGAGGATTTGGGGAGGAGGCAGGGGAATGTGCAGAGTGTGCAGAAATAGGAAAGAGACCACTGTGGCCGTTTCCTAGGAGATGGGAGGGTAGGGGAGCCCACATGGTGCAGGACTCTAGTCATCATCAGAAGTTTATACTAGATGTGACAAGAAAGCTTTACAGGCTGTCCAGTGGAGGAATGGAATAATCTGGCCGATACTTGAAAATATTACTCTGGCAGCTCTATGGAAAAGAGGTTCAGAGGGGGCAAGAACGACCGAGCAGGAGACAGGGGAGAAGGTCCCTGTAGAAGTCTAAGTGGGAGATGACAGATGGTTCTGAGCACCTGATTCAACAGTTGATAGGGAATATAGTTAAATAGAATTTAGAGAATGCAGAGTTGGTGTTTAGTCACTAAGTCTTGTCCAACTCTTTGCAACCCAATGGACTGTAGCCCACCTGGCTCCTCTGTCCCTGGGAGGCAAGAATAGTGGAGTGGTTTGCTATTTCCTTCTCGAGAGGATCTTCTCGACCCAGGGATCTGAACCCATGTGTTATGCATTGACAGGTGGATTCTTTATCACTGAGCCACCAGGGAACCCCAGATGTGGAGTACCTGCACAATTAAACTTTTGTCTCTGAAACTATTTATATGTATTTCACTGGTTCTTAGCATTTTGCAGTGAAGTACCTTTTTCAAATCCAAGGAAATATGTGGATTTTCTCTCCAGAAAAATACAGATATACATGAAATGTGACTTTGAATTTGTGAATTGGAACTTAGAAGTCATGGGGTCAGTTAATAACTGTGTATGTGTGCTGTGCTGTGCTAAGTCGATTCAGTGGTGTCAGACTCTCTGTGACCCTATGGACTATAGCCTGCCAGACTCCTCTGTCCATGGGATTCTGCAGGCAATGATACAGGAATGGATAGCCATGCCCTCGTCCAAGGGATCTTCCCGACCCAGGGATCAAACCCGCCATCTCTTATGTCTGCTGCATTGGCAGGCGGGTTCTTACCAGTAGAGCCACCGGGGAAGCCCCACAATGCACACATTTTTCTTCAAATTTGTCAATTGGAGGTGTTCAGTGTTACTTTTCTTAATAACAGTGAACATAAGTCACATTGGAAATCTGAGGGGAAGGGAAAGGATGGAGCCAATGGAGGCTGGTCAGGAGGAATCTGGAACCCTTTGGAACTGTGATTTAACTTAAAGCGAGCCCTCTTGCTAGTCTGTGGAGATGGGACTTATATAAAGGTTGTGTCCTTAAGTAAAAGATTAAGTTAAATTGAAGTGGAAACTTGGCCCCAAACTACATTGTTCTGTGCCCTGTGGAACTGGAATTAATTTGAAGCAAACTATTACTCACTCTGAATATGTGTCAGTTGGAAAGAGAGACGACTGTATCATCAACAAAACGGTCCTTTCCTTTCATTTCGTTTCTAGTGCAATGACCAGTCATCCTACTTCTTTGTGTGAGGTGACAGGCAGTCAGCTGCCCACCCAAGCACTGTGGAGTGTGCTCTGGGCTGAACACTTGCCCTGCAGCCAGGCAGCCCGTGGCTCCTCTCTCACCGGTCCTCCAGGGAACGGGTGTGGCAGTGAGAAGTTGGACGTGAAGTGCATTTTTGTCAGTGAATCGTATTTTCCCATATTCTTCCATCATCACAGCATTAGAGATGCTTTTCTTGGGGGTGGAGGGTGATGAATCTTGCCTTGAAATATAGAGAAATTTCAATGATAAAAAGAAAATTATAAAGAAATTTTAATTGCCAACACAGCAAATTTTAATTCCTCCAGAGTTGGAAGAGTTGCTTTCTCTTCTAACATATAAAAGCAATTTTTTTCTGAAACTTACAAATCAAAACTCCATAAATGACATCCTGTTGAGATCAGAACCCTTCTAACAATCACATTTAGTGTTGGTACCATTCAGCACCACAGGGAAGATTAAATTTCTTCCACTTTGCCTGTTTCTCCCTCCTTCCTCTGATTCTCTCCCTTACATCATAAATATTTCTTTTCAACCCCTAAATTTTAGTTTTCCTTTGAGAGACATTTGAAAAGCAATCTTTATGGCTATTTATTTTATTTGGTTTGAGTCTCGTTTTAGAGATGTGCTATTTTCTTTTCTATCTTCCTTTTCTCTGGATGAGGAAAAACTTTCTAGAACTTTCTTCAAGAGAGATGGATTTAATTGGTTAATTTCATAATATAGAGTCTTTGTTGGTCTAGATTCCAAAAGAAGGAGTTCCTTTAAGCTTGCTGCAACTATATTTGCTTTTGAAGGAGCCCTTTATGTTGCAGTGAATAAAGTGTCTCTTTATTAAATAGAAAATAAATGAATGTTTGGCAGGACTCTACTCCCAATGGGTGAAACATTGCAGGAAATTGAGAAATTGTTTCTTTTTGGCCTCATGGGAAAGTTTTGCGGTTGACATTTAGTATCACGGTTTTAAGACTACTGCTTAAATTCATCAAGAAAAAGTTGTTGAACAAAGGACAGCTTTTGGAGGGAAGAGAGGTATCAGAGTGTGATAGTGCTCTGCCTGGTCTGTTAAATTTTCCAAGAACCTTGGCATATGGTCAAGGATATTGCATTCTCTCTTACATAATAATTGTGTTAATGTTAAAAAGAACTTAGAAATATTTTAGCAATTTAGGAACAAGCTTGTTAAAAGTTAGCCTCAGTTGTACTCTTTAATTTGTACCTGCCAAAAGGAGTGTTTTGCATGACCAAAGAAGAAATGTGTCTCAGTTGCAGCCATTAGCCTCTCTTCTCATTGGACTCCGGGTTCTGGTCAAACTTGGTCAGATCCACTGGCCACCTGACCCAAAAAGACCCTGATGCTGGGAAAGATTGAGGCAGGAGCAGAAGGGGACGACAGAGGATGAGATGGCTGGATGGCATCACCAGCTCAATGGACATGGGTCTGAGCAAACTCCAGAAGATAGTCAAGGACAGGGAAGCCTGGCGTGCTGCAGTTCATGCAGTTGCAAAAAGTCAGACATGACTTAGTGACTCAGCAACAACAACGTTGAGCTCTAGACCTGAGATTCAAACTCTAGAAGTCGCCCTCTTGGGTTTTCTCCACATGCTGCTAGTGCTTAGGGGCTCAGTCATATCAGATTATGACTCTATGGAATGTAGCCCACCAGGCTCCTCCCTCCATGGGATTTGCCAGGCAAGAATATTTCTTCCTTCAGGGGAATCTTCCAATAGTTACCTTATTTGGGATTTGTGCCCCATACCCACACTGTGAGTTGAACCCTTAAGCCTATTTCTCTGTCAGTTTCCTTGGAGACATTGGGCAGCATCACCATGTGTATTGTTGTCTAAACTCAAGAATATCTTTGTCCATTTCTGATACTGTCCTCTACTTACAATGTCCAAGTCCTCTTGATTCCCCTAAATAGACCAGACAGCAGTCTCCATCTTGTCCCTGTCTCATTTCCCTACTACTAGGCTCAGGTCATGATTTTTTCAGGCCCTGATTTCTCTAAAAGCCTCCTCAAACAGTCTCTTGCCCTCAGTCTTTCTCTAGTATTATCTTGTTTCTATCCTGCAACCACTTTCTAAAATTAATCTTGATCTTGTTTCTTCCTGGCCTATGGTTGGTTGATTGGTTTCTAGGGTCTACCTGCAATTTCACCATAGATTCCAAACTCTTGGCTTGGCCCTTGTTTATGTGTCTCAGCTTTTTTTTTTTTTTTCTCTTTCCAGCTGCATCAGCCCCTTGACAAATATGTTGCTTCCACTCTGATCATAACTGAACAATTCACAGTGAAAATATACTCCTCTGCTTTTTCCCATTCTTGGTGAATTTTAGTCTGTTGTCAAGAAGCCAGAGAACTCTTGCCCCATAACTGCCTCCCCACCCTGCCTCCCAGATTCAGCTAGATAGCCCTCCTTTGAGTTCCCATATACCCCTGATGTTCTTCTAGGAGAGCTGATCCTTGATCTTAATCTCCTTGAGGGAAGACCATGCAGTTCTTTATTCTTGACTCTTCAGATATGCCTGCTGAAGAAAAATAGGAGGAATGAATGACTAATTAAAGCATTTTTCTATGTGTAAAATTGGATCCTAATTATGACATTATAGTAGTAGTAGCGTTAGTCACTCAGTCATGTCCGACTCTTTGAGATCCCATGGACTGTAAGATCACCAGGCTCCTCTGTCCATGGGATTCTCCAGGCAAGAATACTGGAGTGAGTTAGTTGCCATTCTCTTCACTTTGGCTAATTTTGGTTATTTGGAGGATTGGAAAAGCAATTATGAAAGAAAAAATTCTGGATTTGGCATCAGAAAGCTAGGTCCCTGTGGCTTTTGCTAGGCCTATCAGCCAGTTGTTCTGAGTCAGTCTCTTGTCAAGGAGCAGGGGTTTATTATAAGGTCTGGCTGAGAACCAGTGGAGAAGAGTCTGCGGTGGGAGAGGAACCTGGTGAATTGTAATGACTACACAAGTGGTATCTGCCTTACTCTCATTCTTTTTATACCTGTAGTTCTCCCTACTGCACCTATGCCAAACCCCAGCCTAGGACAGGTGGGGGTGGTGAATGGTTTCATGTGGCAAAGATGGGAGGCAAGTGTTTGTTCAATTAGTTGAAGAGCTACCGATGGCAGGATGGATATCAGAAATGGTTCACCCTTAACTTTCCTTTTGGAAATACACAGTCCACCTTCTTGTACACTGTTGGTGAAAGTAAGACCTCATGTAGTGAGAAAACAATTAGATAATGTGCATTGAGAACCTTAACAGTATTTCCCCATTTTGACCCAGTAATTCCATTCCTGGAATTTATCTTGAGGGAATGATCTCTAAAAATGGAGATGGGAGCACCTGAGACATACAAGGATATTCCTGGAAGTTGTGGTTATGACACTGGATAATGGACAATAATCTGAAATGGGTAATCTGTGAGGGGCACTATAGCCTTGCTCTTCAGTGGGTGCTCAGTAAGATAGAAAGATGATTTTGAGAAAATACTCAAGTGAAAAAAGAATCCAAATACTTAATCCATGATGATAATTAAAACTAAGTAAATCAAAAGAATATAGAAAAACAAAAGTGACCATTAGGAAAATTCACTCTGTTTTGAAAGAGATTAGCTGTAACTAAGAAATCCATAGGCCTTGCTACACTGAGGACCCAGTAAATGAGGTCACTGTTTTCATGCAAACGAATCTTTCTTTAGCATTGGGTAGAGGCCAGGCCTTCCCTCTGCCTTTTAAAACCTGGAAAAAAGCATTCAGAGAAATACCAATCAGAAGTAAAAACTGGCTTACAGCTGAAATTGTAGAATACCAATAAAGGAAAGGCTTAAATGTACTTTAAAAAGATAGCAATCGTGACAACTTTGTAAGGCATTTTTGAGTGTGCAGAGAGTTTTTATATACATTTTTCATTTCCATGGGCTCTTTTCTTATGTAGTCTTTTATCCTAGCTGCCTGTAAAACTCACTGCAGATCTAAGGAGCTGAGAAACACAGTTACTACTTATTTGGGCTCCATTCTCTTTATCAGACATACTTGGGGCTCCATTACCTTGGGCAAATTTGGAACAGGGAGGCCTGACATGCTACAGTCCATGGGATCTCAGAGTCAGACACGACTTAGTGACTGAACAACAAACCCTTTATTGGCCTCTTATCCAGAGATTGCCCTCCTGTGCTGAATTTACTTTGAACCCAGGGGAAGTTACCTAGAAGGGAACAGTGGGGCCCAGGAAGCAAACAGGCATTTCACTGTGGCTTTCTTCACTGAGGACCTCCAAACATTTGGTAGACCTTTCCCCTCACATGTCTCTGGAGCCTTGTGCTACAAAGAGGCGCGAAGCTGCTGGGAACTGCCCACCATCACACAGCAAGTCGTGATGTGGAATCCATGTAGAATCATGATCCTCTTTCTTTCTCTTGAATCCCCATCCAGCCTGAGTGTCGGTTCTCCCATGGGATTTCATGTTCCTTTTTTGTACTGCTTGTCTTTGCTCCAGAAAAGATCTGTTTTCTTTGATTATTTCCCCACATGTCCGTGTTGAGAACCAGGGTGCTTTGTCAAATGCACCATGTTGCTTTCACCCCTGCAGATCCCTGTTTGATGAATTGATACTTAGGGGAAAGAGAGACAGTGAGGAGGAAAATCTGCTCAGTGCCTTGAACCCTGGATTTTGGCCATTCTTCGTGAAGACAACCTCTTGCCGCATCTTTTCTGATCCCAACCTCCCTGTTCTCAGGATGAGAAATAATCTTTACACAAAAACCCAAGAGTTTGTTTCCAGGTGTTTGAGGGGAAGCTTTGGTCCCCAGTGGAGCTTTTTGGGGGAGTTTGTTATTTCACTAGGGATAGGGCTGAATGCCTCTGGTTTACGCTTCTCTTTCGAAGTTTATTTTATGTTTTGTTGTGGTTTTCAGATTTCTCATGGTTTGGAATTGGGAAAGTAAAATCAAGACAAGGTGTTGGTAAGTAGTTCCTGCTTCTTTGGATAAGTAATGAGTTTGTGTTGTTTAATTAGGATGAAACTGCTTTGACCCTCTTTATTAATACTTGTTGGCCCTTGATTCTTTTTCTGTGATCCCAATTTTTGTTTTGCCAAATTAAGAGGTCTAGAATTTTCCAGAAAAGGAAAATTGACTTCAGTAGATGGTTTTGTATTTTTGACGTCAAGTTGTTTTGTCCTATGAGGAAGTGTGAACTGTGGTCCAGATCTAGCTTGTGGCTGCATTTTAAAGGTTAAGGAAATAAAATGCGACTGTACTCCAACTCCACGTATAGCAAACAGCTGGCTGAATATTCAAGTCTGGGCAAGCTTGGATCTTAACTTTCTTCCATTGGCCAACATGTAATAAATTTCTGAATTGGGAAATCAGCTGTTCATTTATGACCACTTCTCTTTCAAAGCAAGACTCTAACGTCCAGACACTATGATTTGTGCTTGATTGCATTCTGCTCCTTGCATTCAGACTATGTGCCGGCAATTGAAAAGCAGAGTTTGTAGCTACCAAATGAGGGCAGATAATGTATCTCATCACTAGGATTGGAATCAGGTGTGATCTCCTAGGGCCTCTAATTTGTTCAATATTTTCTATGGGTACAGAGACAATGAACAAGAATTGCTTAGGAGGCATGAAAAAACACTGTCTTTACATCTTGCCTGTGCATTTCCAAGATCTGGCCCCATTTTGACTATCTGTTGGTTAGCATTTATTTTGGTAGCAAAGTTGGTTATAGGGAAAATTGTAAAATAGGGAAAGCATACCAGGGTCAGTCTTCTAGTTCTAAACCATCCACCTATTGCGTGTTCATCCCATCCATACAAAGAAGCCTGTTTCCTTTCCCTTGTCGAGCCTGATAGCAGATCTTTCCTAAAGGATAATCTTTCTCAGTGTCTGTCCAGTGATTCAAAATATCACACTGGCTGGGCCCAGAGGTGGCAGACACTGAGCCAGAGGGGGCCTGATGGGGGAAGTCATCCTGACCCTTAACTTGCTCCAGGAATTCCAAGACTAAAGCTCTTAACTAGCAAAGAGAAGCGGAATGTGTCAAAGTTGGAACAGTAAGTGCAACCAGCTCAGGACTTGTCTGCAATGACCTGGGGCAAATTTCAGATCCAACTGATCATAGGCGATTTGCCAAGATATTGCCAAGATAACAGAGAGGAGACTCTCTGCCTGTGCAATCTTGAAGGCCTTTCCAGGGCTTTGTGCTCGCTCTGTGTGCGGTTGTGGTGAAGAGGGGAATTGAGTGATAAACTCTCCCACTACAGTACTGTGAGATGAGGTCTCCCCTCCACTAAACAGCAAATCACTGCAACCATGTGAATGTTTTCCAGGCCAATTTGCTCTGTAGAGAGGCGCTTATTCCCTGTAAGCTTCAAAAACTGGACTTCATCCTTTTAGGCTACAGTTGAGGGAATTCTTCAGAATTGCTCTCTCAGTTCATCAGAGGTGCTGCTGCTTTGTAGGTTTTATTATTATTCAGGAGTGTTGAGGCCAGTCAGGAGATAACTGCCACTGAAAATATAGTTTGTTACTCACAGATCCCAAGAGAAGAGGGCAGATCACGCTCTGGTGGGGACCTGATGCTGAAGGGGGCACGGGGTCCATCAAGAAGCAGAGGGAGTGAGGGTAAAACACAAAGAGCCGCTACTGTGGTTTCTGCAGGAAGGAATGGGCGAGGCAGGGTGAGCAGGGTGGCTGGGTTGAATAAGGGTGATGGGCTCTGGAGTATAGGGACCATCGCTAGTTGTCTGATAATGCGGCTCTGGGGTGATGGGGCAGGTGGATAGTGGCCTGGATTGTGATAGCCTGATGAGGAATGCGGTTTGGGGGCATAGACTGTGGATAGGTCGGCTTGTATCTGAAACATACTTTTGTAGGCAAGCACTTTATTATCTCTAGGAACTGGCAGTCCCTCCTCTGTCACCAAGGACCCAGATGTTGAAGCAGCAGTATACAGAAAACAAAAGACATGTTTGATATGGCTATCTGATTAACACTAATCTGTCTCTCTCCTCGAAAGCATGTTGGCCTTGAGAAAAGGAAACTCCTTCTCCAGATGACCTACATCGATTCTTACCAGGGCAAAAAGGTCTCAGCCAGGCTTAAAAATGTCTGTAAAGTCATAAATGCCAGATACATTACTGAGCAGCTCTGGTAAAAGAAAAATGCCTCCTTGTACGTGAGACACAGTAAAATCAAAATGGGCTAAAAATGTTTCCAGGCATAGCTCGTATTTGTCAGCTCAGTAATTAGAATTATCTACCCCAAACTCAGCAAGCTGCACATACCCAGCAATTTAAAACTTCTTATTAATATTATAAGACATCTTTTCAAGTCCTCCTGTGAATTTCTCACATGCTGTGATGTGCCCCCGATTCTTCTTCTGTCTTTTCGCAGTGTTTCTTCCACGTGCACAGACACACAACGAGACATCCATGATATGCACAGACAGGCTGCTGTCAAATTATATAGACATTCATCGTCTCCCCTGAGAGCTTTCCCCTTCCCGACTTTGCTGTGCTCCATTAGATCAAAATGTTCATAGAAAAATGGCTGAAACTCTGCAGCCTTGCCAGCTGTATCAATCTTCCAGGATTTGGAACATCAATAATGAAACAAACAGCACTTGAATTAACATGCCACTTGATAAATTGTTGAGGTTTATATGTTGCTCAGATTTGTCAACAGTGACCTTCTGGCAAAGTGAAAAGGCTTTTGAAAAATTACCTCTGGCGCTTTAAACCGTTTCTGTGCTCAAAAAATTTCCCTCCAAACAGAGAGCCCGTTCCCCTGGGATCTGTTACCTCGGAGTTGGGGGTTTTACTTAGCAAGGCGGGGGAAGGAAAGGGTGTTCTTCAGTGATGGGCGAGAAGCAGAGAGCAAGTCCCTTGGTTGAACTCTTTAAGTAAGGCTCTGCTGTGTACATGGCAGATGCTTCAGAGCCTGAATTCCTGGAGGAATTTCAACGTTGTCTTCTAAGTATCAACCTCCTCCAAAATGATTGAATGCTATGGGAATGTGGATAGCCTGCACTGGGCCAAAAGAGAATCAGAGACAAAGCAACTGGGATCAGTGCGTTTCTAATTGTTGCAGGGAATTCAGAAGCAAATATTGCTGGCCTTCTGACAGCATGTGGAGTGTCTGAACATGACAACTCTTGCATTTCTGGGGGTAAATGTGCAGCCTGGAATCTGCTGAGAAATGCCTTCACTGTATTCTTCCCGGGGAGCTCGGGTAATAGCATGTTTTGCTAACCTCGAAGGAGGGGACAGCTGAGCCAGGACTGGAGCAAGGAAGCCCATGGGGGGAAGGTCTTATGGACAAGATGCAGAAACCTTAGCATAGCACATTTGCATTTTAAGCAAATGGGTTTAAGCTTTAGGTGATAGGGGCCTGCCAGAAAGCAAATCATAAAACAGGAATGGTTAAGAATATTAGCAAGAACTTGTCTGTATAGTTATTCTTGGCAGAATTTCCACTGTTTACAAACACCAGTGAGCTAGGCTCAAGATGAGCACAACCAGTGAGCTTCCCTTGGCTTTGAGTGTTTGGTGGCTTCTAAATTGGCTATGTGAGAACTTGCTTGCAGAAGTAAGCCAGAGTGTATCATTAAAGGCAACTTAAATACACATCCCCTTGAGAGAATGCTTTTTAAAATTACCTATAATAGCAGTTGGCTGCCTCCTACATAGTGTAAGACAGCTAGCTGGGGAATGTCCAGTTGTTATCCCTCCAAACAGTGATAATCCCCATATAAGAGAGAAAATGGATTTTGGGGGTTGGGGATGGATTACTGTGATATTTCAGAGGGTATTCAAAAATGTATGATATAACAGCTTTTGTTTCTAGAATTGCTGTGCTTCTTACATAAAAAGCTAAATGTGAAGGAGATGGTAGAGATTGGATGGAGGTGCTGAGACATCCTGGCGGTTGGATGAACACACATGGCCTTGCTCAGGAAATAGGCATTCTGGCTTTCATTTCCCTACCACACATTTGTCTTGGCTGCACATTGGATTTTGTCTTCTCTTTGTCTTTCCTCCATATCCTTTTCTTCCTATATTTCTCTTAGCTTATTATAGTAGCCCTGGTCACTGGGAGCCTTCTTTGGGACCTTGAACCTATTCAACATACTACAGAAACACATGTACTATATGTCTAGGGGACTTTGTCTACTTTTCTTGGAGGGTATGTCTATCAAGAGCTCCTGAGATCTTAATTGTTATGAAATTTTTAATGAATGTAGACCTTTATCTTTGGAAATGTGTTTTGGTTGCAAACATTATGGGTTTAGTGGTCAATGGATGAATTGTTTACATAAGACACAGTAGACTGTATTTATAGGCATATACATTCTGAGATTTTGGATTGTAAAGTTCAAATCTGGTATGAAAAAATGTTATGCTTATTGTTTTAATATAATGATATCCATGTAATTGCTTTACAAATAATATTATAGCTAAAGGCAAAGCATGGAACATTGCTACTGGATTGATTCATTATTGCTATGAAAGTATCTTGTAGGCAAAAATGGTGTAGTCTCTGAGAAAGTGAACATAGTAACAGGACAGTCCAATGCAATTTTAGTTGACCAGTTGTAAATTTTTTTAGTAATTCATGCATATGAAGCAAATTTTCATCTGAAGTTTCATTCAAAGCCTAAAAAGTAACAAAAAGATATCATTTTGCACATTTTACACATGTAAGTGGATGTAGAGGTACAAAAAGGTAAGTGATTTGTCCAAAGAGTGGAGAAAGGATCCGATCTTTGAACTCATAGGTCATCTTTCAGTACACTGTACGACAGGAATCCTAGATTCATGCTGGGAATTTCAATGAGTGTTCTAAAGATTTTCAGAGAACAGAGAGGAAAGCTGCATATCAAATTACAGAAGGAAGTAAAGAAATTGAAACCCTGATACATTGCTGGTGAGGATATAAAATATGGAAAATAGTTTGGCAGTTCCTCAAAAGGTTAACCGTAAAGCTACTGTGCGTGCATGCTTAGTCTCTCAGTAATGTCCAACTCTTTGCAACCCCATTGACTGCAGCCTGCCAGGCTCCTCTGTCCATGGGGATTCTCTAGGCAAGAATACTGAAGTGGGTTGCCATGACCCAGCAATTCCACCCAAGAGAAATGAAAACATATGTCCACACAAAAACTTGCACATGAATGCTCATAGCCACATTATTCATAACAGCCAAAATTTTGAATAACCCAAATATCAATCAGTTGAATTGGTCAACAAAAATGTGACATATCCATACAATAGAATTTTGTCTATAAGAAGGAATAAAGTAATGATGCATGTTATAATATGAATCAACTTTTAAAATGTTACACTAAATGAAAGAAGCTGGTCCCCAAACATCACATCTTATATGATCTCATTTATATGAAGTATCCACAATAGGTAAATCTATATAGATACAAAGTAAATTCATTATTGCCTAGGGCTGGAAGTGGGGAGAATGGGGAGTGACTGCTAACTGAAATGATAATTGTACTGATGGTTTTACAACTCTTTGAATATGTTAAAGCCTATTGGATTGTATACTTTAAATGTGTGAATTTTATATATATCAATTATAGCTCAACAAAACCATGAAGAATTATAGGAGAATATATGTTTTTCCAACTTCAGGCCCAGCCTCCGTTATCAGCAATGATGATGACTCTGCCAGCCCACTCCATCACATCTCCAATGGGAGTAACACCCCGTCGTCTTCAGAGGGTGGCCCCGATGCTGTCATTATTGGAATGACCAAGATTCCTGTCATTGAAAATCCCCAGTACTTTGGCATTACCAACAGTCAGCTCAAGCCAGACACATGTAAGTACAGCTGTTTATACTTACTGGCCCATTTGCTTCATAGCTGTATCTAGCAGCATGTTTATCAGAGTCCCTGACAAGGATGATTGAGGGGAGGGTGAAGTGAAATGTCTTAAGGATTCTTGAGGCTTTGAGCCCATGGAATAGATCATTTAGTTTCTTGATTATGACATTCTTAGGGTGTGTCTCCTGCTGGGATGGGAACTGTGGGCAGAACTGACTTCTCTTGGGATCCATTTTCCAAAACCATTTGTCAACATGAACTTGGAATCAAGGCATGCTTATCTGGAAAAAGATAGAGATAGAAACCAGAAGTGTCATTAGAATGCACATACATCAGTTACAGAAGATAAGCAATCGGTGGGATTCAAATTTGGTTTATTGAAAGTCTTTAAAATAGTACACCGATGGTTGTCAGGAATGTTCTGTGTTGCACACAGGTGGTATCAATTTAAGTAGTTCTGTTTTTTTTGTTCCGTCTTAGTTCTTATCATGAGACTTACTGTGATATCACAATAATAAAGGGACTTCACAACAGATGTGCCTACACTGAATTATGTTTCTCAGAACCAGATGAACCCATTAGCCTCTGTTGGGGAATTTAAATCTTTCTTGGAGACTCTTATCCTATTTTCTCAGCCACTGCTCAAATATAAAGAATGCAAGGACAAAGCCTGAAGGACAACCAGAAATAAAACCACTGTGAACAAACAGGCTTATGTCATTGGAACTGTAGGCCTTCCCTTAAACATGAATAAGGGACTCTGAGGGTCAGACTGTCAGGTGGCTAAGGTCCCCTGGGTTCCCTGGCACAGACAAGTAGGCATCTTTTTTTCTGTTTGCATGTTCTTACCCCATCTTACTCTTCTCCTGCTCCTACCTGTCTCAGGTAAGGTAGGACTATTTCAAGGTTAGATTTTGGGGACTGACTTTCCACTGAGAACTCTCATGGATAAGGGGATTTAGCAGTGAGCATTTTTAAAATATCAATAAATATCTGTAATTTCCTCCTATTCATTCAAATTTATCCTGAGATATGTTTAATAATGGATTTGAATTTGAATTTAATCACTAAGAAGAACAGTATTACAATCTTGTAATATGTGAGACCCCACCACAGATTTCAGTTGAATTTGTAATATGACAAGATAAATAGAATAGCATATATGAAGAATACTGAGCTCCTTGGAATAAAAGGTATTATTTGAAATCATGATATCATTAATTCTAATATTATAATTATGGTGTAAACAAGATTTGTGGAGGCCTTGCTTACAATGTGCATTCTTTGTTGAGATAAGCATCCCCCAACAGTTCTTGAAATGCCCTACATGCGTAACAGTGAAATAATAAAGTGATGCAAGACACTGTAATGAGAGACTCTGTCATCATTTTGATTGTCATCACTAGGAACAGAGTATTTTGTCACCCCCCCTGTCACCACTACCAGTACCAGGCTGTATGATATACTTCAGTTAACCAGAGGCTACATTATAATTGAGGTTGACTAAAATTAAACTGTACTCAAAAATTTGCTTTTGTCAATGGAGAAAAGTTAAAGCTGAATAATCAAGTGGGTATCATTAGTCCAACAAGTCCAATAAGAGAAAATGAACCAATGGTCAAGGAAACAAACAAACATACGCTATAGAATCAAATAGGCTAGATGGCTTCTGAGTCTGTGGTTCTTTCTAAATGTGCTTTCTTTCCTTGAAAATCTCACAAGAAAATTTCTAAAGGTTATTTCCTTAGTCTAGCATCCATGAAGGTTTCTATAAGGGTTTTTGATTAGACATTTTGGTAATTTTAAAGGAGTTTTGGTTTTATGGCTCAACCACTCTATGCCACTCCCATTTGGAAGGAATTGGAAGAGAGATGAAGAGACTGGCAGCTTCCCTTCCGCTTCTGTCCTCTACCAGAGGGCTCCAGACCATTGGTTTTTCATTATAAACTCTAGTCCTTCACTCAACCATCCTGACTGGTTCAGTGTTCTCAATCACTTAGCATCTTATGCTAGCAGAAATTTTCTTTCTTTCAAGCATCAAGCCATATGCTCTTTCATGATTTTAAGAACACTTAAAATAACACATCTTCCATAAATTCTTTTTCAAAGAAATGGAAATGAAGAAGCAATTTACTTCTCTTCTCTCTTTACCTTTTCTTAAATGTCATTATTTACCCCATATTTTTTTTTCCTTCATCTTCAATGTGTCTGATGCCTTTTGTGAAGCCTTAGGTGTACCACTCTGGTATATGTTTCTGTAGTCTTGATTAAAATCAGGTTAGATTGTAAGCTCCTGGAGAGCAGAAATTATACCCATTGAACTACTTCATGATAGCATGGGACACTATTTGTCTCTGATGTGGGCCAGATGTTGACCAGATATGGCTATTACTGAAATATTAATTACTAGCAGACTTGTAACAAGTGTAATGACCTTTTACATTAAACGTTTTTCATTGGGTCTATTCTTATTAAACTTACCTATGTAGATTTTTAAATGTTGGATGAATTTTTTACATATTAACCAGTTTAAGTAGTTTTAGATAAAATTTTAGCAGAAATAAGCCTTTAACAAAGAATCTTTTCTTTGAAGATCCTAATTGTAGTCATTCAGAAATTAAAATATTCAAAATGCATAGATCTAACATACAGAAGGAGAGGGATTTGTCCCTATAGGCCCATGAAATTTTGGTAGCTTAGCTTTCAGTTAACTTATTCCCTTCAAATATTTTCACAGCTAACCTTTCAAGAAGGGCTCTTCCAAGAAGTTGGATAGGTTACATCTGAAAAACAAATTTAAGAAGCTCTTAGAAAAAGTGTGGAACTTTCTTCATATGCTTAAAGGAAAATATCACATGAAACATACAGTCTCTGATGGACCCATCAGAGACTTGGGTCACAAACCAGCACATTTACTTCTCTTTCCTAAAGCTTCCTGCTATTCAAAGATGTTGGCTTTAGAATACATGCATGATCTTACAAACAGAGATCCCATCATATTTCACTGAATTGTAAGAATCTAATGTAGAAAGGGAAGTTCAATTCATTACATATTTATTGACTACCCACAATACTCCTACAATATTAAGAATTGGAAATTGGGTGATAATGATGGCTTGTTCCTTGCCCACAGGGAGTCTCCTTGGGGAGGCCAATGTTGAAAGACATTGTGTAATTACAAGGCACAAGGTTAGGATAGCTTAGGGCAAGCATCCTAAACCCTAGTGACTTATAGGGTCAATATGAGAAATAGGCTGGATCAGAAAGATGACATGGTATGGTGAAGATCATGATGGAACATAGGCCTGGTGTTACCAGATATTCCAAATGTTCCAGAGAGAGCAGGGTTTTTTTTTGTTTGTTTGTTTTTTAATGTGAGTTCTCCAAGATTTAAAACAATGAGTGGAACCAACAAAATACATCAGTACAAATCATATTTGGTCCACAATACACCAACTGTTTATGACTTTAAATATCAATGAATACAAACAGTTGATTTTACAGACAGTGCTCAGAAGTAGCTTGTCCAAAGTGACACAGCCTCCCTGCTTGTGTAACTTTGTTCTATAAACAAAACAACAAGTGAACCGAAAATCATGATTAAGCCATATTTCTTTAAATGTTGCGTAAGATTACTTGAGTGAAGGATGACGCTAAATTATATCCCCCAAAGTACTTTTTCACTCTCAGGAGCTATGAGAGGTTTTCAAAGTCTAGAGGTGGTTTGCAGGATTTTAGAACAATCTGAACAAGGCTGAATTGCTCCCGAGCACTTTCCAATAGCAAGTCTGTCTACTTTATTGCAGGGCCCAGAGGTTCCCCCAAGACCGCCTGATAATAATTTGGTATTTGGAGGCTCCTGTGTCACTGCAGGAACTAAAGGAGGCTAAATCCATGCCTGATGGAGGAGAAGAGTTCTATGGTTATCTGCAAATTCTGGCCAGACAACATCTTGACGTCACTCCTTAGCTTCCAAAACCTAGCCAAGCAAGAAGTTGCCTTCCCAAGAGAAAGCAGTGTGCTCTAATGACTAAGCCCTCAGAGCGCTTTGCCACTTTAACTATAGACCCATCTCCTCGATCAATCAGGATGGCAAGATGGAGCTGAGGAGCTCAGCAACATCAAGGATGCAGTTGGTTTTTAATTCAACTAGTCTGTGTAGACGTGTCTGAAAACCATGTCATCTGACCACACGGGGTTGTTTCCTAGTAGGACTGACCAACTTGGCTCAAGGGCAGCTCTGCTACTGTCCTCTCTCCTTGTCTTCTAAGAACATTCTTGACAGGGTACAATGGAAACACAACTTCTGAACTGGAAAAAAAAAAAAGAAAGAAAGAAAACCCACTCTAACCAACAATACCCCTGAATCATCAATCTTGGGTTCTTTTGAAGGGTGGGAATGCGTTATAGCTTCCCCTTCAGGAAAGGCAAATGCCATAGACTTGTCATCTCTAGAATTGTGTCTTTCCTAGAGCAGCCTTATAAATTAGCTAGAATCCTAGGTGGATGGTCTACATTAAATGAGAATTGTCTCTAAATATGTACTGTATGTATTTGTTCTTACAGCGCATGCCCTCTGTGTGTATCTAGGGCTAGTAACTAACTCTCTGTGGAAGATGCAGATAAGGAATTCTGACTATTCCCCATTTTGGTTTCATTTCCAATGAAAGGGACATTGATTGATTTCCTGCAGAGTACACCATGCTCCTCTAACTATTATAGTTTGTGTGTGTGTATATGTCTGTGTGCGTGTGTTCCCATTGGTTACATGCTTGTTAGGTAACTATGTAGATAAGCACAGATTCATAGACCAGCAAAGACTAAGGAAATAAAACATAATAAAGGAGCAGAGTGTTTTAACAGCAGTTGAAAAGACCATGCAGGGCACCCCTGTTGATCCTCTTAGCTGCCATACCTACACTGTCATTGTGTTACCAGCCAGGGGAGGTGATGGAAGTGGTATTTTTCACAGAACTGCAGAGGTTTTGAACATATTTGTAACATTACTTTGAGTACACCTGAGCAAAAGTTCTGAAGTATATACAAGACCCCAGGAGCTCATCAGATCAAGGGTTGAGAGTTATTGGAGGTTATCTTCAAACTTCAGTGCAATCTGTGCCCATGGTCCATTTCGATGGTCCACTTGATAGGGTTTAAAAACAGGCAGAAACAATTGCTTTAGCACTTTCTTATGTCCTTTGCCTGCTAATTTTGTCTTTCAAAAGTACGTTTGCTTCTAAGTATTTAATTGGCCAAAAGATAGCTGCTTTGGGAACTGTTTATATCCCTTTGAAGGCTATGGCCTGCACTTTAAAAATAACCTAGGTCTATTTTGCCCAGCATGAGTGTTAGGGACGAGAGAATGCAGTTATTTTAGGATCCTTAGAAATTGCTTCGTTTATGGCATGGTGGGCTGACAACCCATCTCATAGGGGTCTTCATGGTACACTGCTCATAGACTCTGTAAAGTCCCAATCCGGTTCTGTCTCTTGGTGCCATAGTGTCCCACTGCTAGCTATCACAGCTTGATACTATATTCTCCTTTCAACTCCAGAGGAGATGGTAAGAAGCTGTCAAATAATGTTTAAAAAAAGCAACTTGAGTTCCCTTGTAGAAAGGAAATAAATACATGCTGCATAATTATATGTACAATGTAAGACATCTTAAAAACTCCTCTGAGAAGAAAATTCAAGCACATTTATGACTATCTAAAATAAGAGACTTCATTCTATTAGCATCTGACCCCTGGGTGATATGACTTGTTATCAAAAAAGAAATATCACCCAATTATAGGATACCAAGACCTCTTAGAGAAAACACTCCATCTTACATTTAATGGCTAAAAAAGGAAAAAAAAAAAAAAACTATTATGGATTTAGGTCACAGAGACACTCATAGTGGTATTCTGATTTTACTTTCACATCATTGGCCAATCGAGGGGAAATTATGTACCCTCTCACACACCAGACAGTTCAGTTCACTTTCACCAAATCATCACTGATGTGCTAGAAGCATCCCAGCAGATGCAGAAGTCTACCGTGTTTGTTCTGGATATTTTCCAAAGCCCAGCCCAACTGGAGAGGGATACCAGCAGGATGAATCTAATCAAACGCACCACCATTTTGGTTTCTGGTTGGTCACTCTCACATGTGCCAGCAGATTGGGGACTACAACCAGCTCAGCAAACATACGCAGAGGAGCCTCTTATGTTGCTAGGGAGCTCCTGTTACCCAGATGCTTTGAACACTGAGTGCTCCCTGTGGTTAAGTAGAGATGACAGAAGGGGAGTTTTTCTTGGATGTGATGCTTGCTCATAGCTCAATCCTTCATGGCAGCTAATGTAACAGAGTGAAGGCTTTCTCTTTGTGAAGTGCAGATTTTCTCTGTCTTAACTAATCCTGCCAGCTAGAGAGGGTAAGCCACCATGGTTGGGCTTCTTCTCAGATTTGTCATCATGCCAGCTCCCCTTATGAGGTACAGCCATACTGCCCTTCCTTCACTGTGTTGTAGTTTCTTTGTCTGCTCTTTATCATGGCAGTTGGTGAGTGTGTGCATGGTAAGTCACTTCAGTCATGTTAGACTTTTTGAGACCCTATGGACTGTAGCCTGCCAGGCTCCTCTGTCCATGAGATTCTCCAGGCAGGAATACTGCAGTGGGTTGCCAGGCCCTCTTCCAGGGGATCTTCCCAACACAGGGATGGAACCCGTGTCTCTTACATCTCCTGCGTTGGGAGGTGGATTTTTTACCACTAGCGCCACCTGGGAAGCCCCTTGATAGTGGATATTTCTCTTGAAGTATGTAAGATGAATTTGCTCCACACCATGGACAGAAAAGAATTGGAGAGAGATCTACTTCTCATTTCAACCTGATAGCCAACCACAAAAGGCAATCTCCCTCTTCGGGCTTAGCCTCTAGGAATAGAGCAGCCTCCTGAGATGGAGACAGCAGCCCAAGTGCTCACGGTGCTCGCTGTCTGAGCCCGCTTCCTTTGGCTGAGAGGATGCGGTGTGTTTCTGAATGCCTGAACTCCCTCAGGGAGGTAAAAGTTAGAAGGTAGTATTTGTGGTCCAAAGGAGAAGTACATGTCAGTATTACAGTAACTGTACCCCCCCCACCCCCAACCAGAGTTGTGGAAGTTCTTTTTAAAACAAGACAGCCTTGGGCAAATCATATTGGATTGATCTCCCTAGTTGGCTTAGCTCTGATGATTGATTTCTGCTGGTAAGACAGAATCAAGTCTTCATTCACCAAAATGCCTTCAGAGTCCCTAAAATGCAATTCTTTAAAAATAAATACTATAGGTTATAGAGGGAAATTTGGAAAACATAAGAAACAAAGATGGAATAAAAACTTAGCTACAGTTCTAACAGAGATAACTACTGATAATATCATTTGGCTATCAAACTTTGTCATCTTGTGGCTGTCCTTTTAACCTCCTATGATATAGAGTCTAACCACTTGAACCCTGGCCTGTATTTGTACTGGGCTTTGTTCATATCTCTGTAGTAATGGGTTGTCTTGGGTGAATTGTGTTGGAAAGTCTGTAGGAAGCTCGCTGGGTGTATTATTGTTGGTGTCAGATCTTATATTTGCTTGGTTATACATAGGAGTATCACCTGATATGAAGAGCTCACTCACTGGAAAAGACCCTGATGCTGGGAAAGACTGAGGGCAGGAGGTGAAGGGGACAGCAGAGGATGAGATGGTTAGATGGTATCACTGATTCAGTAGACATGGATTTGAGCAAAATCCAGGAGATAGTGGAGGAGAGAGGAGCCTGGCATACCGCAGTCCACAGGGTCACAAAGAGCTGGACATGATTTAGTGACTAAACAACAGCAATATAGGAGGTAAGACAGAGGTGGGCTGGGCTGACCTTAGCAGGTCAGGTTTCGAGTGACCCTTAATCCAGAGGAGGTCGGCTTTTACAAGGTGAGTGTCACAGAGGAGACAAACCTTGTGTGGTAGGCTGAGAGGACTTGGGACGCAGAAGGCTCCCTCATTTGCCAAGGAAGCCTGGGTGCCTCAGTTTAGGATCAGCTCTCTGCATGACTCCAGATGTAGCTGACTGCTCAACGGGAGCAGATGATCACTTTCTGCCTCCTAGTTCTTCACCCTGGCAGGCTAGCTCCTTTCAGAGAGCCAGGAGTCCTGGATCTGAAAGGGTCAGGCTGGTTACATCTGATTTGCTTTCCACTATGTAGAGAAGCCTTTTCTTCTGCCCAGGATTCCTGGGCTGTGCAAGGACCTCTGATGAATTGGAGTCTCCCTTTAGACATCCTGCCTTACCTAAACTTGATGCAGTCAGTGGCCCAGTAATCTCTTCATGAGATTTCCTCATGAGCCTTCTCATGAAAGGCTTCCTCTTCTAATGTCTCAAGCATCAAGGCCTAAGCTGGGGTTCTGGACAGAGGACCTCTATCAACAGTATGGCATAATGGAGTGTTTCAAAGTTGGTATTTTGCAGAGTCGTATTAAAGTAGATAGGTTCTAACAGTAATTCCAGAATACATAGATTCCTATGATATGTAAGAAGTTAGATTTGTTCAGTGTTGAACTAAAGGGGGTGGGGAGCCAAAGAGGAATTCTAGAAAGAAAACAATAATCTAATGTCTAGTTTCTCTATTATTTCATCAGTTCCTGTACATGGTATGAATATGGGTAGACATCAACATTCTTTTTACCGTGTTTCTATTATTTAGCAAATTTATTTAACCATGCCATTGACCTTCTGGGTGCATTAAAGTAGAACCCAAGTGATTATTAGATAATGATGGCATTTAGACTAAGTGCCATATTCCTAATGTTCCAATAAGTGGTTGATACAGGGGTGATAGGATACAATGCCACACTATCTAATTATATTAAAAGAGCTGGTCTCCATGTTATGGAATGCCTTCATTACAGGAGATTACATGATATCTCTGCACCACTGAGTGGCCACCCAACATGTTTTCCTGAAAGAAGGATGGATTTTCAGATTCATTTATGCTCTCATGCCTAATACTCATCTCCACCCTTGTTCCTGAAAAGAGTTTGCTTTTACAAGTGGGTTGGCCTTTAGTCTGTTGCTAATGAACAGAGAGAAACTGTTACCCAGGGACAAATTCCTACTTTCTATTAATAGAGTACCCAGCCAGCTGGACTAACTGGCCTCACATTGTCTCTATCCTGGCTTTACTTCCTCTGGCCCATAAATATAAATTCCTCTGTTCATATCATTCTATCACCCTCCCTCCTTTTCTCTATGTATGAAGGTTCAGGAACTATGATGCTAATGATGACATTTCATCCTTATTCCTAGTTCAATTAATGCCAATTAGTATCAATTAATTGATGGCAACCCACTCCAGTGTTCTTGCCTGGAGAATCCCAGGGATGGCGGAGCCCAATGGGCTGCCGTCTGTGGGGTCGCACAGAGTCGGACACGACTGAAGCGACTTAGCAGTATCAATTAATTAGTATCAATTAATTAGTATCAATTAGTATCAATTAATACCTGATATCCAGAGAAGCAGTTGTGCTTCTGTATCTCTCATTAACCCTTATTTAGAGAGGGCCATTTTCTTCTTTCCCAAGTGTTGTCATTTTTAGGATATTTTTCTCTCTCTTGAGAACTTTTATTTTGACTAAAATTTCCTTGTGTACATATAAGATTTTAGTTTGCCTTGAGCCCTACCTAGACCTTTATTAGCATTGGCCTCCGAAGAGAAAAACTAGGAAGATTTTGATGTCCAGGAGCTCTGCCGTAGATTCCTGAACTCCTGGACTTTGAGGAAGTTGATGGCCAAATAGCAGAGGGAATAACCATATCATTCACTTCCTGAACCATGTGTCTTCTCTGCGTTTGTGTATACTCTCTGCTGTTTCCTGCACATGAATTCCAAGTTTTAAATTAAAGCGAATCTTAGCCAGATTGGGGTCTGATCACTGATATGTGAGTATGGTCCTTGGTGTTGACATCCCAGTGGGCCCTCTTTTGTTCTCTTAGAAGAGCTCTGTGTTATCAAGGGCCAAGCTTCTGTGTGGGGGCCAAGCTAGGGAGGGGTTGTAGGACTGGGGATGAATCCGTGTGGTGCTCATACCTTATGCCCACCTTTGGAAAGAGGGGGCTTGTGTGAATTCACACTGATGACGTTCCCCAAGGAGACACTTCAGCTAAGGGGCACCCAGTCTGAGTGTTAGTGTGGTCCTTTCTTGAAGGTCTTCCTGCTTCCCCACAACAAGCAGTGAGCCTCTTACTTGCAGTGCTGATCTCAGCAGCTCTGCCCTCTGATGCTGCACCAGGATCTGCGGAGGTGGGGTAGGGAGGGGACTCGGCTGATTGCTGCTGCTGCTGCTAAGTCACTTCAGTCGTGTCTGACTCTGTGTGACCCCATAGACGGCAGCCCACCAGGCTCCCCCGTCCCTAGGACTCTCCAGGCAAGAACACTGGAGTGGGTTGCCATTTCCTTCTCCAATGCATGAAAGTGAAAAGTGAAAGTGAAGTCGCTCAGTCGTGTCTGACTCTTTGTGACCCAATGGACTGCAGCCCACTAGGCTCCTCCATCCATGGGATTTTCCAGGCAAGAGTACTGGAGTGGGGTGCCATCGCCCTGTTGCTTAACTTTATTTCCCTCTCTTATGTGTGAAGAGAGTAGGCCTGAAATATGATCTGCATTCTTTTACTATGTTCAGAATCTCCAGGGCTTGTCCCGCATATGTATGAATGATAATGGAGCTTGGAAATCTTTATTATAGAGGCTCGTTGATGGAAATGAAATCTGTTGTATTGGAATTTGTGATGTAGTTAATCATTCAGAGCCAAACTCTTATGCCAATAAAGACAAGAGTGTCAGATTTGTGGTGTCTGTTGCCTACTTTTTATCACCAACTAATAATTATTCTTACATAAACTTGAGAATTTAGTTCAGTATTGGGATTCCTAAAAGCACTACCAACAGCATCCTAGAAGTGGTCTCCATTGACTCCCATTTAGCTCCCAAGCAGCTCCTCTGGGCTTTCAAACAGCCCCCACTGCACCCGGCAGAGCCAGCATTAGGGTAATATGGGTGAGGCCCTCAATTAAAGTGCAGAATTTAAAGGAGCCCCAAAGAATATCAGCCAGCAAGATAAATCACATTTGAATGCAATATTTTAAAAGGCAAAAATTAATGAAAAACCTATGAAGAAAATCTCAAAATTTTTAATAGACAGACTTAAGAAAGCAGGGATTAGGGTGAGTGCTACAAATCCAAGGTCAAATCCTGGCTTTAAAATTTTCATATTTTTTCCTTCACAACTGTTTTTTTAATGTTTAGTTTTTAAAAACATGGCATTAAGACATTAATTGTAATGCTTTAATATTTTAGTATATTTTATACTAACTATGAATGGAATATAATCTTTAAAAATTGTGAATCACTATATTGTACACCTAAACTTATATGATACTGTTCATCAACTCAATGAAAAAGTGATAATAAATAATGGAGAATAAAAAACATTATTCATGTTAATGACTGAATCGGGGATATTCCCTTAAATTTTTTGCACAGGGTAAGACTCTCACTCTGCTCACTTTAACTCAGCCCTAGACTCAGACTCCTTCTGGCCAGGATCTTGTGTAAACCCCTGGTCTTTGCAAAATGCCATTTTGTGTACATTAGCTGCTGGGCTGATTAGCTTTCAGGCTTCTCTTCTTTCCTGCATTCCTGACCTAATTGTTCTCCCTCCCCACATCTCATCTGCCCCTGGAGATGCATTCCTCTGAATCAGCCAGCTTCAGCATCCCCAGCACTAAACATCCAGTGCTGTCTGCTGAAATACCTGCACAGACAGGCACTCTCATCTTCTGATGGACTTTTTTTCATATGTGACTCTCCAGAGTGAGGAAATGAACAAGACTGCCAAAAACAGAGAGAGAGAAAAGAAACAAAGAAAGGGAAGGAGAAAGAAAGAAAAGACAGAATGAGAAAGATTCTCTTAAAAAGGCAGAAACGAGAGGAGGGTCAGGAGGTCTTCTTAGCAAAATTGAGAATTAATCTAGAAAAAAAAAATGGATAAAATTTTAAAATAAAAGTGAAATTTAGATAATAGATATTGCTTCATTTTCCCACATTTGGAATTTTAGTATGAGATTTGATAAATTCGAGATATACCTTTTGAGATTTTAAATACGCCATTTTCACTCAGCCTTTTCCTTAATGCCACGAGCCCTTTTTGTAATGTGTGCATTTTTGATTGTCTAAAACAACCAATATCGAATGCCTTTTATGTGCCAGGCCTTACGAGTTGCATTTTCACATAAAAAAAACAAATGAATCCCTGTCAGCGCCACAGGATAGATATTATTACTCTGTTTAATAGATGAGAAAACTGAGGCTCAGAGAGGCTAAGAGGGGAAATAATGAACCCAAATTACGGTCCTAATGCGGGAGAATTTCTGTTCAGTCCCCAGTTGGCTTCCTTTAAGTCTGGGGCTCTTTCCAGCTGAGGGTTCCTGCTGACCTTTTCCAAAAATAATGGAGAGCAATTTTCAAACCCTGCAAGAGGAATTGTACTGTTGGTGTTGTACCTTTCATGTGAGCTGATCAAGGTAAGCTGAGTGTGTTAACCTTCAAACACACAGGCAGGGAAGTGCCAGATGGCAGGTAGTGAGCTTATTGTTAGAGGAGAAAGGAGCCAGTGGTAGACTGACCCCAGGCCCGGTCTCTAATGTAAGGTTAGCAGAGCCCACTGGGGCAGCAGGTAGGTCTTCCTGATGGAGTCATTACCAGAAATACTAAATACTCATGAATAATAAATAAATAAATAGTAAACCCTTACTTTTACTTTTTGCTAGTTAAAATCATGTCAAATCCTACTTCCCCCACCCTGTCTATGCATGCATGCATGCTAAGTGGCTTCAGTAATGTTCGACTCTGCAAGCCCATGGACTGTAGTCCACCAGGCTCCTCTGTCCACAGGATTTTCCAGGCAAGAATACTGGAGTGGGTTGCCATGTCCTTCTCCAGGGAATCTTCCTGACCCAGGGATTGAACCCGCATCTTTTACATCTCCTGCACTGGCAGAGGTTGGCTTTTCCTGTGGTCATGTATGGATGTGAGAGTTGGACTGTGAAGAAGGCTGAGTGCCAAAGAATTGATGCTTTTGAACTGTGGTGTTGGAGAAGACTCTTGAGAGTCCCTTGGACTGCAAGAAGATCCAACCAGTCCATTCTGAAGGAGATCAACCCTGGGATTTCTTTGGAAGGAATGATGCTAAAGCTGAAGCTCCAGTACTTTGGCCACCTCATGCGAAGAGCTGACTCATTGGAAAAGACTCTGATGCTGGGAGGGATTGGGGGCAGGAGGAGAGGGGGAAGACAGAGGATGAGATGGCTGGATGGCATCACAAACTCAATGGACGTGAGTCTGAGTGAACTCCTGGAGATGGTGATGGACAGGGAGGCCTGGTGTGCTGCGATTCATGGGTTCGCAGAGTCAGACACGACTGAGCAACTGAACTGAACTGAACTGAGCACCACCTGGCAAGCCTTCCCATAGCCCAGCCCATTCTAAAAAGTTTGCCTTTTTTTTGGTCTTATTTCAGAAAATCCTAGGAAAATAATCATATATTATAGATCTTTGACTCTTTCTTGAACACCTTCATTCCTCCAAGATAAGCACATCACTTTTCCTAGGTGAACTTGATATCTGTTTCTCCAAAGACAGAGTTCATAGTGCCAAGAGTTTGAGGAGCCATTTGAAGTGCACACATTTACTGAGCTTTATAAAGCAGTGTTCCAAGTGTCAAAGCACTCACAGCACCTTCCCAGGTTACTGTGCTCCAGGAAGACCAAGAGGACACAGGCTAATATTGCCTTCCTGATGACCATTCTACAGGCAGCCAATTTCAGTGCCAGCCATGTGTGAACATTTTGTAGGGCAGACGAGTCACATTTCTGGTTCACCCTCTATGACTCATTTTTTTTTTTTTTTTTTTTTCATTTTCCATGTAAAGATCCATGTTTCCAAATTTCCTGTTCAAAAGGGGTCAAGATTCTTATAGATATTTAGACTGTAAGGAGTCTTTTTAAAAACCATGAATCACTTTGATGAGTGGCATTTTTTTCCATGAGAAGAGCATTCATCAGGGCATTCAATAAGGTCAGGGGACATCGAGGAGCTGTTATTTTAAGGCATCTACTTTACCATGGGTGTATTTGCTCCCACAGATTCGTGTGTTTGACCTCATATTTGTCTCCTATTAGGTAGACTAATACATGCTCCCCCAAAACATCACATAGCAACTCTTCACTGTGCATGACAACTGCAGGTGAATGAGAATGGTGAGGTGAGCCAAAATGAATAAATTCTTTCGGACCCACTGTTTACTTTCCTAATTATCTTAAAAAAAAAAAAAAAACTTAGAAAAAAATAACATAGCATTGTAAGGCAACTATATTGCAATTAAAAATGAATAAATTTTAAAAAGCAACTTAGAAAAGATCATAGTTTGGGGTATGAATTATTCAATTGCCTCTCAGAGGCCATCATAACAAATAATGATACAACCAAACTATTGTTTGTTGGAGATTTCTAGGCCTCCTGAACCTCCATGCATATGTCAGCACAAACCTTCAAAACTTGGGCAGTCCTTTAGCCTTTATGGAAGTGCAGCCCAAGAGCGGCTTGGAGAGACTAAAGAGGATGAGCCTTCAGAGAGGCAGAGTTGAAGTATTTCCAAAGAGAATTTGATGAGTCTTTTGCTTACCCTGGAATAAGCATTGTGTGTATTTTACGTGTATCTCCCATTTGCCAGTATGGAAACGTTTCCTAATGAAATGAAATTAAACAAATCTCTGACTAATAATACTATCTGGAATCTTTAACAAAGAAAACTCTAGGATGGGTGGTATAGGGAGGTGTTGAGGATGCAAGTTCAGATTAGGCTCAGCATGTATAATCATATATTGGATGATTAATGTGTATACTCAGGAAGTCATGTCTCACCCAGGAACTGAGTGGCAGCAGTCACTGAGTGATACTGAAAATTGCAGATGGAAAGTCTTAATGGCAATTTTGTAACTTTTCAACCACAGGCTGTTCGGTGGACACACACGTGCTTTGGCATCTCCAGCTCCTAAAACAGTGTTCAGGACTTTGCATAATGAACATGTGGCGAATAACTGAAGGAGCACATGAATGCATGTGTATAATTGCTGTAGTTTTGGGGGAAAAATACATCTGTACTTCACCAAGCATCTGACATGGCTAACAAGCTAAATGCCCCTCTGGTTCTGTTAGGAGTAGAAGTTAGGCAACATTTTCATTTGAATTGCTGGATTTGGCTACCCTCTCTGGTCTGCACAGAGCTTTTACAGGTCTCTAAAGATGGAAATAATTTCACTCATGATGGATTAAAGCAAAGGAACTGTGATTTGGAAGGTATAGGATGGTGGGATAGTCTTGTCATTCTATGTATAACTTCAGTGTTTCCATGAGAAAATGACTCTAAATAATTAACAAGGAAATGGACTTCGGTAACTAGATTCATTTATGACTTGAGGAGTCCCTACATACTAATAATATACCTGACACAATGACACAGGGAAATAAATAGTTTTTCACAAACATTTTATAAAGTTACCAAAACTTGAGAATTTCTAAACTCTACTATTGGAAGAGGAAAAGATTTGGTAGTAATTTGGCAAATTTTTTAATATACATAGTAAACCATATGTCAAAATGCCCAAACAGGGTCAGATTAGATTCAGTACTTCTGTTAATCCTATATCAAAACAATTAGAAACTAACATTGCTTCAAAAGTTTACTTAGGAAAGTTTGCTAAATCAGTTAATTTTCTTCAGTGAAAGTATGCTACTAGAATGAAAAATGATAAGAATGTTAACTGTGGTATAATAGTATTCATAGTATAAGGAATTATTCAGATATTATTTCATTCCTGTGCACACCTTCTTAAGTTTCTTTTGGAATTTCATCTTATGTGATTTGATCTGTACAAAATAATGTGAGAAGAGATAATGGGATTTAAGGAGAGAAATGATTGAATCACCATGTCCCAATAAAAAGTGTTCAAATTGGATTTCACTACATAATGAATTCTGCTTCAACTTACTTTGACATAAATAAGATTGGGTAAGGGAAACCAGAAGTAAATCAAATAAATTAATAAAACTATCAGAGCTGCTTCAGTTTTGTCCCCCCAGACAATGTCTGCTTATTTGTGTAATAAAGCCTGCTCTTAGAAATTAAAACCCAGGCATGCCGCTTGGTTGAAAGAAAAATTTAAGGAAAAGTTAGTGCAATTTTGGGGCTTGATTAGGGTGCCTTCTGGCTTCATCATTATCAATAGTCTCTTTGAAAAGTGAAATCTGAAACCCATAAGAAGAGGTTCAACTTTCAACTATAATTTAAAATTAAAAAAACAAGATTGGAGATACAAACATGCATGCAATATTGATGATTAGCTGTTCATATTTTCTTAATTATACACATTTACTGAATCCGAGGCAATTTTTTCATTTTGTCTAGACAGAGACCGTGTCTCCATCAGCATAATATATCATGGTATTTGTGAGTCTTGTGCAAAATTGAATTTGCATCTCTGCCATCACTCACAGGGAGTTCATTATCTTACAGTAAAACCACTGGGAAAAATACAATTTCCAGTGTTTAATAAAATTGTGGTCTTTTCATAATGCTTATGGTGCTTGAGCAATTTGTTAGGCACAATTGATCACAGACACTTAACACTGATTACATGGTGGGTAGTGCCAGGAAGGGTGATTTTAAACATTTTCTTTATTTATTATATTTCAGTGCAAATAGGGTATTTTGTAATGACACTATTATTTGTATTTCTCAGAATCCAAGTGCCTTCTCAAAACATTAAACGTAAAAACTAATGCCACAAAGCTAAATATGCAGTGCATAAAATACATCCTGGATGTGGTTGAGAGGTAAGGAAACTCATGGGAAAAGCCTCTTGTCTTGCTTCCTAGTTTAGCCAAAGAGAGTGGAAAGAAATAGGTCACTGGCTAGCCTGAGATGTGGCCCTGGACTAACCAGTACTTTATAACTCTCTGAAGTAGAGACTACTGTCACCCGTTCAAGCTACTCGATTCAGAAATCTGTGACTTGTTGATCAAAAATTACTAAGCCTTTAAAATATGACTTCACTAATTGAAAACTGAAAGGACAGAAGCCTGTATTCTGATAAATCCCTTAAAAATGAGATTCAAGTGACAAATCATTGAAAAGGTACCAAGTTCTAAATAGTGAGACTGGGCCCTCCAAACATGATCTTCAGCTACTACACAGCTTTGTGAAGTATGGCTATCACACATGCACAATTTCAGTACCTCTAGATATTTATTATTAAAGATGCAATATAAATGTGAACCACATTGGTGTTCTTTGTGCTGTAATAAATTGAGTGCATGAAATGAACTTGTAGTAGAAGTTATTTATTTATTTGCTTTTAATAATCTAGAGAAGCACTATGTCATGCACTTATGAAAGCCCTAAGCTGAAAGCATAAACAAGAGTCAGCTCGGGCAGCTTTAGAAGAAAGAGGCATCAGGAGGACCCATTTCCTATGAGGTTTTGTAAACCCAGTGTTCAAAATAGTTTTCCAACAGCAATTCTGAAGATGCTCTGCTTCTTTACATTGTTTCTATGAATAGATTATTTAGCCAGAAAGATCACATCTTCAAAGAACTCAGAATACACTGTACGTGGGAAATAGATTTTCATTCTTTAGCTCAACACTGTATGATTTTGTAGATCTTTGTGACTACTAAAAAGAATTTGGTGTGGACTCATTTAACGCAGTTTCTAAACAGAGAACTTAGAGAGAAAGTTAAGGTTAGACTTTATAAGGTTGAAGTTGTATCCCCATATTTTCTTTTTTTAAGCTTTTCTATATTTTTTTATTTTCTAAAAAAGTTTTATTGAAGTGTAGTTGATTTACAGTGTTGTGTTAATTTCTTCTGTACAGCAAAGTGACTCAGTTATATATATGTATATATATCCTTTTTCATATTCTTTTCTATTATGGTTTGTCACAGGATATTGAATATAGTTTCCTGTGCTATACAGTAGGACCTTGTTGTTTATTCATCTTATATATAATAGTTTGCTTCTGCTAATCCCAAATTTCTATTCCTTCCCTCCCATAGTTTGGACTTAGGGGATCCATGGTATCTTAGTTTGGACTGTGAATGGGAAGTTGCTTCCCAAACTTGTGGAGCTGTTGGGCCCCTAATCTCCAAAATATCCCACATTTAATGGTTTGGAGAAATGGAATTGCTACCTGAAAACTATCTAGGCTTGGCGTTCAAGTTCAGCCTTAGTTATTATCACTCAAATCTCATGCTTTTGTCATCCTCGGAGCCCTCACTCCAACTTTGTGCCTCAGCGTGTTTCAGGCCAACTTTGCCTCAGTAACATGTGCACATTACACCCATTTTCACCATGCAGAGGTATCTGAGGCTGGTCACTAGAATCTGGAGGTCGAATGCTTTTCCCTGAGTGTGTTGACTGAGAAGATTCCAATCTGTCTTTCTTCTTACCTTCTCCCATGACCTTTATCTCAACACCTTCTTGACCTGACCCTTCACCAACTTGAAACCTGGAAGTTCTCGCTTCCAGGTTTTGCTTAATTGGCACTTTCTGGGCCACTGAGTATTTTTCACTGGTAATATAAAAAGGAGACAGAGTGAGCCAGGAAGCGGATGTCTCTTGGGTGGTGTGAGTCTTTGAGAGTTGGAATTTGAAATCTCTGTCTGAAAGGAACAGTGAATGGGTATAATTAGTTAGGCTGATGAAGGAGTAAAACCTGGTAAGCAATTTTTCTTGACTGGCTTAATGAAAAGCATTAGCTATCAGTTTTTGCCTAAACTTACTGAGGGTAAAACGTATGTGGGGTTTGAACAAAAGATTAAGATTCCGCGTGGGTTTGGACGCTCTTCCTGAGAATAAATTTTGCTTGGGCGGAAGG
>SJYT01012792.1:655183-677091 GCA_006410635.1 Cephalophus harveyi
GGGGGGGGAGGGGGGAATCAATGACTTGTGTCATTTCTTCACACATTTTATTTTAGGAAAATGGATCATATTTCAGGAAATGGAAGAGGTTCTTGCAAAGGCCAAAACTGGCATTTTGTAACCAAATGTGTGTGTTGCTTTTTTCTTCTCATCCACTTAAACTGGGTGCTTTCCCTAAGTGAGCTTTCAAGGCAAACGAATTTTTAAGGATTGACTTGAGTTTATCTCCCATCATCCTGCATCCTCCCCTGGTGGTGAGAATCTGGCCAACAGCTGCCAAAGACCTAGAGACCTATTCATCATCAAGTGACTAGCATGAAATTAAGTGCCCCCACTCTTGCAGAGCTGTTTTCCTGCTGCCAATTAAAAAATGATACTCTAGCATCTTTAATGACAGCTGGTAAAGCCTTGGAGTCAATTATGTGAGGTTCAGGAAGAAAATGATTTGATATCCAAAAACAAAAATGGCAGCCTCCCTGCATCTTGACTGTAGGCTATTCTGAGCATTCTTTTCATGGCCAGACCAAATATATCAGTGATGTAAAAGCTGGAGTCCTGTATGTGGCCCCAGATGCTGTTTCTCTTTCTGGCTGTTGATAGACACCGTCTCTTAGGACGTTAGGTAACCATCTCCAGCAAGTTGGCAGTGTCCATTCTTAGCTTTGCTTTGTTATCTAGATTTCAGCTTTCTGGCTTGGACCCCCAGTAGAAAAATCTCTTACATTGGGATTAGACAAAAGGACTGAGTTTATACTTTTTTTTTCCTTAAGGGAAAGATTATTTATTAGTGTTACTGGAGATTGCAAATTATTTTCTTGATATAATGGGGAAAAAGAAGGACACATGATCTTATTTTGTGTCCTATTTGCTTAAGATTCAAATTAATTTTACAAGAAGTGACAAAACCCATTTTTTAAGGTACATGGCTTCTTGACAAACCGCAGAGTAGAACAGAAAACAAAATAAATTCTGCCTCATTAATTTCCAAGTAGTTAACAAGGCAAACTAAAGTCAGCCAGGGCAAAGATAGAAGAAGAAAATGTTATTCTTGGGTTTAGATGTTAGAGAGGGACTTCAGCAGTTCTGGAAAGGGGGGAGGAAAGGAAATTTTTTGAGACTCACCATGAACTGTTTTCACATACATTATCTCAGATAAAGTTCACATTCAGGCAATTTCTTATGGATAAGAAGAATGAGACTTGGAGAGTTTAAGTAAGACTTGAGGTCTCAGGAGAAAGTGGCAGAGAAAAGATGAAAACCCAGCTTCTCCCACCTCAGAACACCTGAAGACTTCTGTCTCCACCACTCATCACCAAGCACCTGGGCACTGACCCGAGGGAAATTCCTTAGAGGTGGGGCTTGATCCATAGAGTGTCACGCACTGTGAAATTGACCTGACCCCAGACGTCCAAGCATAATAGTAGAAGATTGAGTCTATTATCAGGACAAATCATGGGTTACAAAATCTGCTTTGGTTGAAATCCTTGCAAAGGTCAGCCTTTATCTGTTAGTTAATTGCCTCATGGATGAACTTTCTTCATTTGTAATCACTGAGAGTAATGACTTTTTAAAAATACATCTTTAAAAAAATTTTTCCCTTCATGTCATTTCCTCAATGCTTTTAACAGTTCAGTTCAGTTGCTCAGTCATGTCTGACTCTTTGTGACCCCATGAATCGCAGCACACCAGGCATCCCTGTCCATCACCAACTCCTGGAGTTCACTCAGACTCATGTCCATCAAATCGGTGATGCCATCCAGCCATCTCATCCTCTGTCATCCCCTTCTCCTCCTGCTGCCAATCCCTCCAAGCATCAGAGTCTTTTCCAATGAGTCAACTCTTCGCATGAGGTGGCCAAAGTATTGGCATTTAAGCTTTAGTATCATTCCTTCCAAAGAACACCCAGGACTGATCTCCTTCAGAATGGACTGGTTGGATCTCCTTGCAGTCCAAGGGACTCTCAAGAGTCTTCTCCAACACCACAGTTCAAAAGCATCAATTCTTCAGTGCTCAATCTTCTTCACAGTCCAGCTCTCACATCCATACATGACCACAGGAAAAACCATAGCCTTGGCTAGACGGACCCTTGTTGGCAAAGTAATGTCTCTGCTTTTCAATTTGCTATCTAGGTTGGTCATAACTTTCCTTCCAAGGAGTAAGCATCTTTTAATTTCATGGCTGCAGTCACCATCAGCAGTGATTTTGGAGCCCAAAAAAATAATGTCTGACACTGTTTCCACTGTTTCCCTGTCTGTTTCCCATGAAGCGATGGGACCAGATGCCGTGATCTTCGTTTTCTGAATGTTGAATTTTAAGCCAACTTTTTCACTCTCCTCTTTCACTTTCATCAAGAGGCTTTTTAGCTCCTCTTTACTTTCTGCCATAAGGGTGGTGTCATCTGCATATCTGAGGTTATTGATATTTCTCCTGGCAATCTTGATTCCAGCTTGTGCTTCTTCCAGCCCAGCATTTCTCATGATGTACTCTGCATATAAGTTAAATAAGCAGGGTGACAATATACAGCCTTGACGTACTCCTTTTCCTATTTGGAACCAGTCTGTGCTTCCATGTCCAGTTCTAACTGTTGCTTCCTGACCTGCATACAGGTTTCTCAAGAGGCAGGTCAGGTGGTCTGGTATTCCCAACTCAACCCCCCAAATTTTTGCATTTTAAATTTCTACATAACTTTAACATATCACTGGGGCATAGTCTAAAGGTGTCACTTTTTCAGCCATTGTCCAGAGGAAACAACTGTCCTTACAGCACCATCCTTATTCCTAGTATGGAGATAGTGGCATCAGGCAGATTGAGGCTTTAATCCTGGGCCCACACAGTTGTTCTTGTGTGACCTTGTGCACATCACATAATCATAATAAGCCTCAGTTTCCACTCTGTAAAATGGTATTAACTACACAATAAAAAATACTCATAGCTACTGCCTTGGGTTATTTATTAAGAGCCAGCTGCTATTCTAAGTACTTTGTCAACATCATCACAATATGCACAAAATGTAGATAATAATATCCACCTGCTCTGGTTCACCAAATCACCTTCACTGATTTGCAGTGCATTAATGCATGGCTCATTGTGGTCAATAGAGGTTATCCTGTGTCTCCCATTCTTTTCTTCCTCAATTTGGGTCACTTCAGGTTCCCATTTCTCAGGGTTTGACCATGTGCTCTGCATAGGGTCCAAGGGTGTGACTGATCGGTGCTAATGACTATGACCCCTACTGTCCTCATGTGATGGGTCCTGACTTGGGCAAGGGCTTCTAATTCAGAGATTTAATGTGGCTGGGAGATGTTAAGGGTCTTGCTACGAAGGGGCCATTTGATGCACTGGTGGAGTGAGAGTCCCTTTCTTAGCCATAGCGTTAGGTTCTTTATCCTAGATATAACAGACACAGACCAGACTTTCCTGATCTTTTCTCCTGGTCTAGGATTAGTTGCAACTGGCCATATGGCTAGAGGCTCTTAGTTAGAAGAGCAGTAATTTGAGGGAGGAATAATAAGAGAACTAGGAGAGAGTGGAGATGAATCGGAGAAGGCAATGGCACCCCACTCCAGTACTCTTGCCTGAAAAATCCCATGGATGAAGGAGCCTGGTGGGCTGCGGTCCATGGGGTCACTAGGAGTTGGACACAACTGAGCTACTTCACTTTCACTTTTCACTTTCATGCATTGGAGAAGGAAATGGCAACCCATTCCAGTGTTCTTGCCTTGAGAATCCCAGGGACGGAGGAGCCTGGTGGGCTGCCATCTGTGGGGTCACACAGAGTCGGACATGACTGAAGCGACTTAGCAGGAGAGAGTGCCTAACATAAATGAGGTTCCTACCTTCATAATGTCTTGAAATGATCACACTAGCAATCACCTTTGTATGAACAGGCAGGATTAAAAAATGCTTATCTCTGATCATTTACCAAAGGCATTGGACATTAGGTTCCTCTTGATCATATAATAACTTGGAAATACACCTGAATCTAGGGGATCACCTTCTCGTGAATTACATTTTAAGGATATGCTTCTTGATCATCTTCACTGAACTACCTTCACTGGTAGATAGAGGTCTCAGGGGATAATTCTAAGTAAGATGCCATTTTCAATTCTAACATTTCATTGAAATCCCCAATTTTATTTTTAAACATAAGCTTTGGTTATCTAATTCTGAGTAACAAACTGCCCCCAAATTTATCAGCTTAAAACAAGAACAGTGGAATAATTCTCACAATTCTGTGGGTTGACCAGGAGGTTCTCTACTTCATACAGTGTTGGTTTGGACTTAAAGAAGGTCCAAAATGGTCTATTGCACACAGCAGCAAGTTGTGTGATAGCTAGCTGGGAATTCAGCTAGGATTATCAGTCAAGACACTCAGTTCCCCTCCACGTGGACTTCTGTACATGGATGCTTGTGCTTTCTCGCAGCGTGAAACACTCAAGGTAGTCAAACTTTTTTTTTTTTTTTTTTGGGTTTGACCATGTGCTCTGCATAGGGTCCAAGGGTGTGACTGATCGGTGCTAATGACTATGACCCCTACTGTCCTCATGTGATGGGTCCTGACTTGGGCAAGGGCTTCTAATTCAGAGATTTAATGTGGCTGGGAGATGTTAAGGGTCTTGCTACGAAGGGGCCATTTGATGCACTGGTGGAGTGAGAGTCCCTTTCTTAGCCATAGCGTTAGGTTCTTTATCCTAGATATAACAGACACAGACCAGACTTTCCTGATCTTTTCTCCTGGTCTAGGATTAGTTGCAACTGGCCATATGGCTAGAGGCTCTTAGTTAGAAGAGCAGTAATTTGAGGGAGGAATAATAAGAGAACTAGGAGAGAGTGGAGATGAATCGGAGAAGGCAATGGCACCCCACTCCAGTACTCTTGCCTGAAAAATCCCATGGATGAAGGAGCCTGGTGGGCTGCGGTCCATGGGGTCACTAGGAGTTGGACACAACTGAGCTACTTCACTTTCACTTTTCACTTTCATGCGTTGGAGAAGGAAATGGCAACCCATTCCAGTGTTCTTGCCTTGAGAATCCCAGGGACGGAGGAGCCTGGTGGGCTGCCATCTGTGGGGTCACACAGAGTCGGACATGACTGAAGCGACTTAGCAGGAGAGAGTGCCTAACATAAATGAGGTTCCTACCTTCATAATGTCTTGAAATGATCACACTAGCAATCACCTTTGTATGAACAGGCAGGATTAAAAAATGCTTATCTCTGATCATTTACCAAAGGCATTGGACATTAGGTTCCTCTTGATCATATAATAACTTGGAAATACACCTGAATCTAGGGGATCACCTTCTCGTGAATTACATTTTAAGGATATGCTTCTTGATCATCTTCACTGAACTACCTTCACTGGTAGATAGAGGTCTCAGGGGATAATTCTAAGTAAGATGCCATTTTCAATTCTAACATTTCATTGAAATCCCCAATTTTATTTTTAAACATAAGCTTTGGTTATCTAATTCTGAGTAACAAACTGCCCCCAAATTTATCAGCTTAAAACAAGAACAATGGAATAATTCTCACAATTCTGTGGGTTGACCAGGAGGTTCTCTACTTCATACAGTGTTGGTTTGGACTTAAAGAAGGTCCAAAATGGTCTATTGCACACAGCAGCAAGTTGTGTGATAGCTAGCTGGGAATTCAGCTAGGATTATCAGTCAAGACACTCAGTTCCCCTCCACGTGGACTTCTGTACATGGATGCTTGTGCTTTCTCGCAGCGTGAAACACTCAAGGTAGTCAAACTTTTTTTTTTTTTTTTTAAAGCACAGTGTTGAAAGCTGAAAGGCCTTAAGTGTTAAGGTCTAGAACAAGCAGAGTCTTACTTTCACTTCACTTTATTGGTTAAATTAGATCCTAGAGCTGGTCTGGATTCAAAGCCAGGAGCTCACACAAGAACACGACAATAAGGAGTCAGAGCATATTGAGGCCACCAAAGTAACAGTCTACTACAATATGGGAATTCTGCATACTGTCCCAGAATATATGTGTTATATTTTAGTATAAAAATATATTCTCTGGATATTCAAGTAAAATGAACTCTTATGGGAGTTATGGTACTATTTACTCTGATTTTACTTAACCTTGACACACTACCATGGACATGCCACTTAGGAAAGCAAGTTCCAGGTTTTTCTTCTTTCCTCAGCTCTCTGTCTGGTTGGGTTTTAGAGCTTAGTAGAATGGCTAATCTTAGAGGAAAGAGGGATACATCTAGGAGACACTAGATGGTTGGTTCATATATTTATCTCACTTATCTAGGACTGAATCCCGAAGCAAATACCAGTCATTTTTATTGATGTTCATATCTTTGTTCTCATTCTTTAGCCCTTAGAATTGAGAGTTATAAATTAGAATTTATAGAAATTTTAAAAGGACTCTGTTTTGTTAAGGTGTCCAGGGATGTAACTTAACTTGTTTGGCTCAGCCAATATAGTCTGCTTTAGAAAAAAAGAAGAAAATTCTTTACAGCATGTATCACACTAAAAGAATTTTTTTAAAGAGGTGAACTTAGGTCAATATGATAGTAAGATGGATATTAGGCACGAGAGCTGAAGGGTAAGGTTTTAGTAACCCAATCTGATTCATTTCCCTGATGGTGGGGGCATTTTCCATCACAAGCCGTAACAAGGATACTTTGAAATAACACAGCAGCCAGAAAACAAATCATATATCTAAATGTATCTGCCCTTATTTCAGGTCAAAGTCTGCAAATTATCCAAAGGACATTTTTCTTGTTTAAGTTATCTGAGCTCTGCTGCCAAGCAGAATTGTATATTACAGTCCTGAAGAGCTGAGAGAGAGAGAGAGACCGCAAGCAACAGAATCCATGCAATGTACAGGAAGAGCTGTGTGCTCCGCCATTGTTTGCGATAGTCCTGCCTCTCATGTCTCGGCTTCCTTTCTGGGTGAGACTCCCTTGCCATATCCCCCAAATTACCAACTCTGAAACTGACTTCTAAAGAGTAGAACTGGATTTCTTCCTTCCATTACCTGTATTTTATTAACAAAAAGATTCAAGAATGGTTCAGTGAGCATCCATAAACCCATCTGGATTCTCCAATGAAGACCTCTTTATCATCTATCCATGCATTTTTAGAAGCATTTCAAAGTAAGCTGCAGACAACAGGACACCTCTGCCCTAAACACATCAACAAACAAAAGTTAGAGTTCAATATTTATTTATGGTCTGTTTCTCTTTTCTCTCCCTGCCTGTCGCCCTCTTTTCCTCCCTCTCTCCTTTCCTTTATTCCTTCCATGCATCTGTTCTTTCTTCTCTTTCTCTTTCTCCTTCTTTCTTTCTCTCCTAATTCCTTTGAGATGAAACTTTTATGTAATGAATTACCCTAGTCCTAAATGTCCTATTCAATGAGCTTTGACAAATGCCTACTCCTGTGTAACCAAACCCCATCAAGACCCAGAGCATTACTCTCACCCCATAAAGTTTCCTATGTGTCTTGCCAGTCAATCCCCTCCAGCCCCTCATCAGAAACAATCATTGTTCTCATTTTTTAAGGCTTAGATTCATTTTGCCTATTCTAGAGCCTGTTATTAATGAAACTATACAGCATGTCTTCTGGATGAGAAGTGGGCTTCTTTATCTAATACTAAAACATCTTAAATTGTGACAGTGTAATTCTCTGTGCTCTGAGAGCTATGGCTCCGTTTGCTGCCTCGTAGAGAAGCAGGGATTCTTGCTCTAGGAGTCATCCTTGGCTGTTCAGCAATTTGCGGGCAGTCGACCCTGTGTGCTGATTTTGGCCCCTTCAAGCCTGCAGCAGCAGCAGCAGCTTCTTGATGACAAAGTGGATGAAGACGTGCAGGTGGGCATATGGCAGCCATCAGAGGGCTGGGGATGCACACACAGACCACGTGAACTCCAGGCCTGGCTGTGTTTATTAGGAGTCTGCCTTTGTGTCTATGAATCAGACCTGTATTATTGGCTTTATTCTGGTTGTTCCATGAGATGAAGGAGGAAGGAGTTTGCTTCAAAGCATGCAGAGCAATCCAGGGGAAGAATGATGTGTATCTCCTGAGCAGGGTGAAGATTCTTGGCTAACCAGGCAAGACGCTGCCGGCTCTGCCTCCAGTGTAGGGAAAGGAGCTGTATGGGGAGCTGATGTTATCTTTGAGGCTTTTCCAAACCCACAGGGCTCTTTCGATGACAAGAAACAGGTCCTTCTACTTTCCAAGATAAATGAGGTATATACAGTAACAAAGAAAGGGCAACCCAGATGAAGTTCACCCCAGGAGGCCTCTCCAACCCAGTGCTACAAGGAGATATCATTAGGCTATGAAGTCCAGAGGGCCAGGCTGTGCAGCAAGTAGGTTCCCAAGTGAAGATGTTCATTGTTATTCGGATAAATGAGAAGTCTTACAGGTGCCTGGAAATCGTATGCACTAGTCAGACCCCAGACTCCAAGAAGTTTTAATAGATTGCACTGTACACCCACATTACGCTAAGAAAGCCGCTGCTCCAATGCCTTGAACACATGCCCACTGTGAGCTGGTTCTCTTTGTTTTGCATCTCACATGCTTAATTTAATGCGGCACAGTTTGTATAACCAGACTAGTAGCAATCACGCTTATCTCTACTAACAGATGATTTTATTTAGCTTTGTACTTTAATGGGTCATTGGTTGCTGAACTAAGGCAAAGTGAGGAATTTTAAGGGGATTATTGCAGTTTAGTTGTCCCAACTTTCTGTTCTATCTCATTACATGGATCAGTCAGCAAATAATAGGAAGATTCCCTGTCTACCCCCACCTCCACTGAAACACCCTATCTGAACTTCAGTGTGCCTTGCTTAAGGCCGGCCGAGATCAAGAAGCTTCCTTGAGTTTTCCAGTCTGGAAATATGATGTTCATGTAAAATTATCACCTAAGCAACTGTTCCTCTCTGAAAATCGTACCGTGAAGCCTAATCTACAAATACATGGAAACATGAGTGATGACAGACATCAAATTAATACAGTGCCATATGCATCTCAAAACAACAGATACAATCAATCATCTATACTATTGTCTATGATGACTTCAAAAAAACCGTACAAGATTGGGACACAATTCATAAACCTTTCCTCTAATTAGCAGCAGACAAAGCTTAATAGATAGAAAGAAACTGGACAAGCATCAGAGAAGATAACGCATTGCAACTTGGCATGGCTGCAATAAAACTGCAGGAAAATATACAGATCTATGGGCTTCCCAAGTGACTCAGTGGTAAAGATTCTGCCTGCCAATGCAAGAGACTTGGGTTTGATCCCTGGGTCAGCAAGATACCCTGGGGAAGAAAATGACAACTCACTCTAGTATTCTTGCCTGGAGAATCCCATGGGCAGAGGAGCCTGCCAGGCTACAGTCCATGGGGTCACAAAGAGTCGGACACGACTGAGAGACTAAACCACCAAGAATAATGGGGAAAATATAATGCTTAGGTCTTAAGACAACCTGGGACAAGAATGTGCACAACTTACCAAACTCAGGACAGGGGAGGCAGTGAAGGGTGGGGAGGTGCAGTATATTGGCCGTAAGATAAAAAGAAAGACAAGAGGCTCCGTGGACTTTAAACTCTTTTTTCAATGTCTTAAATGTTAAGGACATATTCTGCAACTTTCCAGCTCTAATGTTTAAGCAATGATGTTGGTACAGAGATTTCCCCTTTCTCTGATGCCAGGGGTGTTGCCTGGATGTGAATTTAGCAGTGGAGAGGTTGGGAGATTCCTAGCACATCTGATCCACTACCTGTCACATCAGCAGTTTTTGATGAAAGGCTTTTTAAGTTGCTTTTCCCTGGAAATGATTCTTCCCAAGCTGCTCTCCTTTCCTTCACCTGCTTGTCGTCCTGTCTTGGCAGCCAGATTATCAAACCCTAGAGGCGGGATGGGGAGCTTGCTCCGTGTGTCTCTGGAGCCAGTGGCCAGGTGCTTGTGGCCACCATTGAGAAGCAGGGCTCAGAAGAGCAGGATCCATCTGCGGGATTGCCTTGGCTTCTTGGTAAGGCTTATGGCTTTTAAACTAGTGCTTATCGCCTCTTTAAATGTTAAAGAGGGAAGTCCCCATGAACCCCTGATGGCATTCAATTATGGTCTTGGTTATAAAATGTTTCAGATCTTTGGGGAGTGTGAGCCAATCGATAGAGTATTGCAGGGAAGGATCGGAGCCCTGTGAAGGCTGATCTTTGCCAGGTTTCCTTTTGCTCCCTTTTCCCATCTCCCTGCTGGAGAAGCTTGTTTGAATAAGGGGCTTGATTGCTTGCTGCAGTACATTTGGAGAATTATTATCTAAAACAAAGGGTGAGTGGTGCTCCGAGATCTTTAACTCATCCGATAAGATTTTTAAAGAGTGTGATATATTGTTCTCCTTCAGAAGCCTATGTTAATTTCTTAAAAATCTTTTTTTCATTGAAGTATAGTTGATTTACAATGTTGTGTACAGCAAAGTGATTCAGTTTTATATATGTTCTTTTTCAGATTCTTTTCCCTTTATAGGTTATTAAAAAATATTGAGGATAGTTCCCTCTTCTGTACAGTAGTTCCCCATTAGTTATCTATTTTATATGTAGTAGTGTATATGTGTTCCTTTGGTATCTCTAATCTTCTTGAAGAGATCTCCAGTCCTTCCCATTCTGTTATTTTCCTCTATTTCTTTGCATTGATCGCTGAAGAAGGCTTTCTTATCTCTTCTTGCTATTCTTTGGAACTCTGCATTCAGGTGCTTATATCTTTCCTTTTCTCCTTTGCTTTTCGCCTCTCTTCTTTTCACAGCTATTTGTAAGGCCTCCCCAGACAGCCATTTTGCTTTTTTGCATTTCTTTTCTATGGGGATGGTCTTGATCCCTGTCTCCCGTACAATGTCACGAACCTCATTCCATAGTTCATCAGGCACTCTATCTATCAGATCTAGGCCCTTAAATCTATTCCTCACTTCCACTGTATAATCATAAGGGATTTGATTTAGGTCATACCTGAATGGTCTAGTGGTTTTCCCTACTTTCTTCAATTTGAGTCTGAATTTGGCAATAAGGAGTTCATGATCTGAGCCAATCCTTTGCTTTTCGCCTCTCTTCTTTTCACAGCTATTTGTAAGGCCTCCCCAGACAGCCATTTTGCTTTTTTGCATTTCTTTTCCATGGGGATGGTCTTGATCCCTGTCTCCCGTACAATGTCACGAACCTCATTCCATAGTTCTTCAGGCACTCTATCTATCAGATCTAGGCCCTTAAATCTATTCCTCACTTCCACTGTATAATCATAAGGGATTTGATTTAGGTCATACCTGAATGGTCTAGTGGTTTTCCCTACTTTCTTCAATTTGAGTCTGAATTTGGCAATAAGGAGTTCATGATCTGAGCCACAGTCAGCTCCTGGTCTTGTTTTGTTGACTGTATAGAGCTTCTCCATCTTTGGCTGCATAGAATATAATCAATTTGATTTCGGTGTTGACCATCTGGTGATGTCCATGTGTAGAGTCTTCTCTTGTGTTGTTGGAAGAGGGTGTTTGCTATGACCAGTGCATTTTCTTGACAAAACTCTATGAGTCTTTGCCCTGCTTCATTCCGCATTCCAAGGCCAAATTTGCCTGTTACTCCAGGTGTTTCTTGACTTCCTACTTTAGCATTCCAGTCCCCTAGAATGAAAAGGACATCTTTTTTGGGTGTTAGTTCTAAAAGATCTTGTAGGTCTTCATAAAACCGTTCAACTTCAGCTTCTTCAGCATTACTGGTTGGGGCACAGACTTGGATAACTGTGATATTGAATGGTTTGCCTTGGAGACGAACAGAGATCATTCTGTCGTTATATATTCTTAATAAATAACATATTTATTAAGAATATATTCTGATATCAAACAGCAAATTTCAACAATGGAAAAACCAATTACGTTTGCACCAACCCAATAATATTACAGGTACATAAGAAGCTACTTTTCTTTTTTCTTAGCTTTGCTTATTTTTGGCTGTGCTGGATCCTTGTTGCCACACGGGCTTTTCTCCAGTTGTGCAAGTGGAGGCTCCTCTCTATTTATGGTGTGCAGGCTTCTCATTGCATGGCTTCTCTTGTTGAGGTTCATGGGCTCTAAGGCAGAAGGGCTTCAGAAGTTTGGGCACAAATTTCTCTTGTTTGCTTTTTATGTCTTCCATGCAATAGGCCATCAGCCCCACAAATGACGAAGTAAGCTAAAGTTATTAAAACAGATGAAGTCCTTCCCCCATTAAATTCTTTTACATTTTTAAAAATAATTTTATTTATTTAATTTTTTCTGGCTGTGCTGGATCTTTGTTGCTGTGTAGGCTTTGCTCTAGTTGTGGTGTGTGGAGCAACTCTAGCTGCAGTGCACAAGCTTCTCACTGCAGCGGCTTGTCTTGTCGTTCAGCACAGGCTATAGGGCGTGTAGGCTTCAGGACTTGTGGCTCCCTGGCTGGAGAGCACAGGCTCAACAGTTGTGGTACATGGGCTTAGTTGCTCCGTGGCACGGGGGATCTTTCAGAACAGGGATCAAGCCTGGTGTCTTCTATACTGGTAGACAGATTTTTTTATAATGGAGCCACCAGGGAAGCCATCCTTTACATTTTTATATTTACTGACTTCCAGGCAAATATTTATGTGGAAAACATAACAAATCTATGGACCTTTTCAAGCATATAATACTGAAGGAAAAACATATCGAACTCTTTTCAAGCATAAGATGTTGCCTCAAAAATGATCACAGAAGAAATTAACCTAAAAATCACTTGTGACTGCGAGAATGAAAAGCTTTAATACTAACAAAGTAAAGTTAAGAATGTATTTAATTCTGGCCACAAAAATGTGTTAAAAGCAAGACTGATTTTTAAAACTTTTTAGAATAGTTTTAGAAAAGAAGAAAATTCATAAACTGTATCAGTCACAAATCTGTAACACTCTCTGAGCATGATTCATTCAACAAGTAAGAGGTATACCGCGGAAGAGCTTCCCGAATGAACAAAAGGTTCATTAAAATGCAAATACTTAAGCAATGTATAAGAAGTGTTAAACTGTATTTTTAAATCCACAAATAAATTCTTACACAATAAAACATACAAAGCCCAGGAGAATCATGTGGCCCATTAATGAATGCTGTTCAGTTGCTAAGCTGTGTCCTATACTTTGTGACCCCACAGACCACATCACACCAGGGTCCTCTGTCCTCCACTAACTCCCAGACTTTGCTCAAATTCATGTCCATTGATTCAGTGATGCTATATCTTTCCCAGCATCAGAGTCTGACAGATTATAGAGATTTAAAATAATGTGTTCTTACTCACGACTATGTCACATAAACGCAATAATGCAACTGTTATTTCCCACACTCTCCTCTTAGCAACTATCATCTCTGCTTTTTCACTTTCCACATCTAAAAGGTTTTTTAAAAAATTTTTCCAACTTGAATCTGTCCAATATGAATGTAGAAAACTATTCTACCTTATTTTTCTCCTTTATCCATTAATATTATTATCCAGTAATAAAAATTTTCTTTCCACTACAGTCTGAGTTAAAAAAGCAAGATACAAATTGCATGTTTACAATGATAACTCCATAAAAATAATACTTAAGGGGGAACAAAACTAGAGGAAAATACAGAAAGTACTAAAAGCTTCATTTGGAAAGCTGGATTATTTTCTTCCATTTTACTGTTTTTCTATTTCTCTGAAATAAGCTTATATTATTTGAAAATCTTTAAATGAGTTTATATAATTTGAAAATAAAGTTGTTTTTTTTTAAATTAATGAAACAGAAATACTCACAGATATAGAAAAAAACATCATTATCAAAGGAGAAAGGAGAGGAAGGATGATTCAGTAGTTTGGGATTAAAATATACACAATACTACATAGAAAACAGATAACCAATAAGGACCTACTATACAGCACATGGCTTAAAGCTCAACATTCAGAAAACGAAGATTATGGCATCTGGTCCCATCACTTCATGGGAAATAGATGGGGAAACAGTGTCAGACTTTATTTTCTGGGGCTCCAAAATCACTGCAGATGGTGACTGCAGCCATAAAATTAAAAGACGCTTACTCCTTGGAAGAAAAGTCATGACCAACCTAGATAGCATATTCAAAAGCAGAGACATTACTTTGCTAACAAAGGTCAGTCTAGTCAAGGCTATGGTTTTTCCAGTAGTCATGTATGGATGTGAGAGTTGAACTGTGAAGAAAGCTGATCGCCGAAGAATTGATGCTTTTGATTTGTGGTGTTGGAGAAGACTCTTGAGAGTCCCTTGGACTGCAAGGAGATCCAACCAGTCCATTCCGAAGGAGATCAGCCCTGGGATTTCTTGGAAGGAATGATGCTAAAGCTGAAACTCTAGTACTTTGGCCACCTCATGTGAAGAGTTGACTCATTGGAAAAGACTCTGATGCTGGGAGGCATTGGGGGCAGGAGGAGAAGGGGACAACAGAGGATGAGATGGCTGGATGGCATCACTGACTCGATGGACGTGAGTCTGAGTGATCTCCGGGAGTTGGTGATGGACAGGGAGGCCTGGTGTGCTGAGATTCCCGGGGTTGCAAAGAGTCGGACACGACTGAGCCACTGAACTGAACTGATATAGCACATGGAACTATACCAAATATCATATAATAATTCCAAATGGAAGAGAATGTAAAAAGAATACATATTTTTACATGTTTGTGTAACTGAATCACTACGCTGTACACCTGAAACTAACATAACATTGTAAATCGACCATAATTTAATTAAAAAAAATTTTAAAGAATACCTTTTCTACAGGGAAACTGTATTCAATATCCTGCAATAAATCATAATGAAAAATATAACATGAAAAATAATATGTATACATATATAATTAAATCACTTTGCTACCTACCTGACACTAACACAACATTGTAAACCAACTCTATGTCAATAAAATTTAAAAAAATAAAAACAAGGTTTAAAAAAAAGTCTTAAACCAAAACAATCACAAGGCAAACAGAACTTCTTTCAGTCTAACATAAGATGTGTATAAGAGACAGATCTGTATGTGATGACTTTCTCTGTAAAATGGGGTTTAATAAAAGTATATAATTCATAGACTGAGAATGAGAATTAAATAAGATGATACTTATTAGGTACTCAGCATAGTGTCTATCACACAGTGAAGATTCAATAAATACAAGCTGTCTGAAACTTCAGATAGTCTTTTCATTCTTATTGTCGGAAAACCCATGTGGCAATCTAGCCACATGAGGAAAACCGTGGAAGGTGAGTATCTATTGTTTAATGAAGTCACTGGGTCTAGATTGTACTTTCCATGTGTGGTNTTTCATTTACTTAAATATTTCTTTGAATGAATTGAGAACACATACAAATGACCAACAAATGTACAAAAAGGTTGTAAAGATCATTAATCATCAAGGAAATGCAAATCAAAACCACAATTAGATATTACTTCACACCCATTAGGATAGCCATTACAGAAAACAAAAACAAAAAAATAGAAAATAAGTATCAGAAAGGAAGTGAAGAAATTGGAACCATGTGTAATGTTGGAGGTGATATAAGAATATGGAAGAAAACAGTACAAAGGTTTGTCAAAAAATTTAAATAGATCATTCAGTTCAGTTCAGTCGCTCAGTTGTGTCCAACTCTTTGAGACCCCATGGACTGCAGCACACCAGGCCTCTCTGTCCACCACCAACTCCCGGAGTATACTCAAACTCATATCCATTGAGTCAGTGATGCCATCCATCCATCTCATCCTCTGTCGTCCCCTTCTCCTGCCTTCCATCTTTCCCAGCATCAGAGTCTTTTCAAATGAGTCAGTTCTTCACATCACGTGGCCAAAGTATTGGAGTTTCAGCTTCAAGAAATAAGCAGGGTGACAATATACAGCCTTGACATACTCCTTTTCCTATTTGGAACCAGTTTGTTGTTCCATGTCCAGTTCTAACTGTTGCTTCCTGACCTGCATACAGATTTCTCAAGAGGCAGGTCAAGTGATCCAGTATTCCCATCTCTTTAAGAATTTTCCAATTTGTTGTGATGCACACAGTCAAAGGCTTTGGCATAGTCAATAAAGCAGAAATAGATGTTTTTTCTGGAACTCTCTTTCTTTTTCGATAAACCAATGGATGTTGGCAATTTGATCTCTGGTTCCTTTGCCTTTTCTAAAATCAGCTTGAACATCTCGAAGTTCACGGTTCACATACTGGTGAAGCCTGGCTTAAAAGAATTTTGAGCATTACTTTGCTAGCGTGTGAGATGAGGGCAATTGTGCGGTAGTTTGAGCGTTCTTTGGCATTGCCTTTCTTTGGGATTGGAATGAAATTCTAAACTATCAGAACTATCATTATTATCCAGCTATCCTGTTTTTCTGCATATTTATACAGAACTGAAGACAGAATCTCAGATATATGCACTTTCAAGGTGACTGCAGCATTATTCACAATAGCCAAGAGGTGTCAACAACATATACATCCATCCATGAACGAATGGATAAAGGAAATGCAGTATATTTATACAGTAGAATAGTATTCATCATTTTAAAAAAGGAAATCTTGTTATATACTACAACACAGACCTTGAGAACATTTTGCTAAGTAAAGTAAGGTGGTCACAGAAGGACAAATTCTGCATGATTCTACTTATATGAGGTATCTAAACAGGAAGGTTGAATGATGGTTGCCAGTAGCTAGTGTAAGGGAGAAATAAGGTACTGTTAAATGGATACAGATTAGTCATGCAAGATGAAAATGTTCTAGAAATCTGGTATGCCACAATCTGCATAGTTAACAATACTTAACAATACTGTACCTAACACTTAACATTTTAAGAGGGCATATTAATGTTGTTTTTACAACATTTAAAATAAAACACCTAATGTTTTTTAAGAGAGAAATTTTATATGTAAATAATATCATCCAATGAAGATGGGGATATCACTGTTTTTTAAACACATGGAAAAGTGATGCTGTTTTTTTTAATCTTATCTCTGTAAGAATGAACTCTCCTCATTCTTTAACTTTATCCTCAAAGAAACTTTCCTATTTTTGTTTCTGTTTACCCATGGCCATCTGATAAGCCACAACTGAGTCAGACTCACAGCTAGCTAGGCATTCATTTTATTCCGTGCCATAAAATTTTCATTCATAAAACAAGGTAAAAGGCATTTCTGTAATTACATCCAGTAAATGCCACACAGACAAAGGCTAGAAAATGACAATTATATTCACAATATAAAGTATGCTGCAAACATACCAAGAAAGGATTCTAATTATGGGTCCCAATCCAAGACTTTCAAAAATGTGTTCAGCAAACTACTGATGTAATGGTCATGTCTTCTTATGTCCCCAAAATAACTTTCATGAATATGAAGGACAGTATACTAGTAATGAGATTAAGTAAACAATAAGCGGATTTTAAGAAAAGTGAAAGGCAGCATTCTTCATATAAACTAAATGGTTACTACAAATTTTGAAAGACCATTTTCTTAAAAAACAAAACAACAACAAAAAAAAACCTCAATTACTTTTGCTTTCATGTAAGTGATATCTTTTGTATTTTAACTCCAGTGGTTGCCAAAATAAGCCTATTTACATGTGATGCCTGTCAACTAGCAAATTTACATTTGGATTTTGTTGGCTTTGGACCCTGCATTCTGTTCTCCTCTTTGTGCCATTGTTGTTTTTAGGTCTGGCAGTAGCTCTAGATCTTTGTTTAACTTAGTTCCTTTGTCTAACTTCTGCAGTATATATACACATTATAAAATTAGCATGAAACAACATTTTAGCTTTCATTGCCACAATTAATTCCCACTGTGGCAAAGGCTTGCAATGTATGTTTATGTGGACCCAAAAGAAAAACACAAAGAACACAGCACCTAATTTCTCTAGCTGAAGATTTAAATAGTAGTTAAGAGAAAGAATTATTTGGTTCAATAGTATGCACCAAAGATTGATCATGAAGATCTTATCCAATTTTAATGTATTAAAAGCTGAGTAATCAGAGATGACCCCAGCAGTCACAGTTAAATTTGTTTGGCTGCCAAAATTCCTATCTTTGTTTTCAACTGTATGTCCTTCCAATGTATTTTTAGTTTTATCTAATACCTGATGTCAGATAGTGTCTCCTGCCTCAAATTCTTTACCTAACTGTGAAAATGACAGCTTAAAAAGTTAAGACCTGAGAGCCTCATTATAGACTCACATGAGTTGATCATGCAATGGATCAGTAATTTTAAACGGATTTATACAGTATTATAACTCTGAACTTCAGCATTCATGGTGAATCTTAAAAATGTGCGTGGGTACCCTACATGTACATAAAGCACAGAACGTGACTACAATAACTTTCACAATTCTTATTTTTAAAATCATAAATATACTCACTGCCTTCATATTCATATTATGAGTAAGCCAATCACACTACATGCAATTTTTTATCCTAATCAAGGCAGCAATGTTATTAGATAAAAATCAGAAGACTTTTACTGGCCCTGAGCTATGCTTTTTTTCATCTTGATATTTACATCTGATCCTGAGATAGCCTCAATGTTCTAAGAACTCACAGTCCTTCAAAAATAAATAAATCATAAGACTAGGACTTCATTTGAAGGGCTTTTATCTCTTCCTACTAAACAGCATCCTAAAAACAGCTGCGCCTTCATGTGAAGGTTGAGATCTTCTTCATATACTCTTGGTAGAAAAGAAAGTCAGTAAAGCTATCCCCCTGCACCCTTCCCCCGCCCCAGAAAGTCAAATTCCTACTATTCAGCCAATTCTTGTGGAACTCCTTTCCATCTGTTCCCTGACATTTCAGTCAGGTTATGCACTTGCCAAAGAACTTTCTTTGGATACTGAATCCATTGGTGAAGACAAACGGGAAAAGAATCAATTTACTTGTTAATAAATATCACTAATTAAAAATATGAACAGCCAGCATTAATAAATGTCAAGGTAGGCCTACAATCAAATATACAGTCCATTTTACAAACACAGTCAGGAATCCAGAATGAACAAGAAATTAATGGTTCAGAGTACTTACGATACTTCGTTGCATTAAATTTTTATTATATGAGGGAAAACCAGTAAGAACCAGTACAATCATGTACTCAAGAAGAGAAGAATGCTTCTTAAAAGAAAATCATACCACTGGAAAGGAGTTTGAGAATTATTTTGCAAGTAAACTATTTTAGTAATAAAAGTTCTTATTTAGGGAATGAAGTGAAAATAAATACTTATAAATTTCATGATTCAGTATTTATTGGAGAAACTGATTAAGAATGATGTAAATTTCTGAAGCAGAAGTTTAAAATACTAGATCAAAGAGTAATAAAGATAACTGATACAAAGAAAGTCCAGGTTTAGATAACAACCAATCATGACTTTTGACAATCTGAAAACAATGGGATTGCTAAGTGATTAGACTACTGTGTCAGATGGTATAAGATTAATTAACTCTACCAATTCTTAAGGAAGTCTAGAAGAAAGCTTAATTGTACAGAGAAATTGGTCTCATGACGCTTAAAGAGCTGGTCTGAAAAAAAAAAAAAACAGAAGGTCCACTGACTCAGTCCCACAGAGAGTTCCCACAGGGAACAAAGCTACTGAGGTTGGGATGGGAGAGGATGGAGAGTGACATAACACCAGTCTCTCTTCTCTTAGACTTCCTCCTGAGACAATGTGGAAGTATAACATCAAAAGCAACACTCGGGTATAATCTTTTAAATTTTTCTTTTCAAGTGCAAGTGAGTTTATTTAGAAAGATACCATAGGCAGAAAGTGGTCCATCTCAGAAGGTATAATTTATTTATTTTTAAAAGACTGTAATGTGGCCTATTAAACCAAAAGCAAAAACAAAACCCTAAGTTAGATGGAATAAAGGATATCTTTTTGTCCTCCTTTAGGTTTCACAGAAAAACAAAACCAAGAGTAGAGATGAGTTTCAATATGGGCAATAAAACAACCCAAGCCCTGTTTATATAGCATTACTCATTAGGGAATTCTCAACTAAATCATTAGTTACCCAGACAAGTGAAATGAATAGATCCTCACTCAACCCTAAGATATTAGAAGTAGAAGACAGTCTACAATGCACTTTGAGACATATTGATTAAAATAAAAGATAAAAAAGTACTGTAAGACTTCAGATAAATTTTTGTGAATAAAAGATCCAGAATGCATAGGAGCATGCCAAAGCAGTCTGGTCCAAATACTTAAGTTAGTTATATGTGTGTCAGGAGCACAGGAGGTGTAGGAGAGGGAATCACTTGGCAAGCAAGAGCTAGGCAAAGTACTCCACCACAGAAATAATGGTACTTTTCTCCTTTCCTCATTTACACATGAAAAAAACATGCTAGAAAGGCTAAACCATCTATCTAACCTCCCAAGTTTCAACCAGTTACAGTACACAGGACATGCATACCCTTGCATATGCCCAGGGAACCACTCAACTTCAATATAATTCCAAGTTTTACCTCTATGTCTTCACTATACTTGAATAACGACTAGCTAAAGAAAAATATAGATCCTTCTAATCTTCCTTTCCCCTTTCCTAAAACTGATCTTTTCTGTTAAAGACAAAAAAATTTAAGTATTTTAGATAAACTCCATGGCTTCTCTTTTTATTTCCATGCAAATAATACTTTAATTGTCCTTTCCTGATTAAAGGAAAGACATGCTTCCCCAAGAATGAAGACATAAGGACAGATTTTCATGCAAGTTTATTCACCTCTGGAAATCTGAAAGAGTAGATTTCAAAAACTCAACCTGTGAGTAGTACAAAATAGTGCCTAGATACTTTTCTTTTATTGACAACTTTCCCTAACTCAACTTCCTAGTCAGACACTGAGTCAATAGCTATTTTATTTAACCTCTTTCCAACAAAACTGAAAGAGAAAATTTTTACTTAATTTTGATTTTGCTCAAATACATAATAAATGTTAGCTCAAAGACTTTAATTTTGTATTTAAAATTCCATTCCTCTAGAAATCCATCCTGGAGAAGGCAATGGCAACCCACTCCAGTACTCTTGCCTGAAAAATCCCATGGACGGAGGAGGCTGGGAGGCTGCAGTCCATGGGGTCACTAGGAGTCGGACAAAACTGAGCGACTTCACTTTCACTTTTAACTTTCATGCATTGGAAAAGGAAAGGGCAGCCCACTCCAGTCTTCTTGCCTGGAGAATCCCAGGGACGGGGAAGCCTGGTGAGCTGCCGTCTCTGGGGTCGCACAGAGTCAGACACAACTGAAGTGACTTAGCAGCAGTAGCAGCAGCAGAAATCCATCCAGCTGTTTTAAATATGGCTTATATCATATTATAGTGTTGACTGTGATATACCATTTAATTTGGGTCAGTAATATACAACGTTTAACACTAGAGAGAAAGTCTTTCCTGAACAAGAAATAATGATTTTGTGTTCAGTTCAGTTGCTCAGTCATGTCCGACTCTTTGCAACCCCATGAATCGCAGTACACCAGGCCTCCCTGTCCATCACCATCTCTCGGAGTTCACTCAGACTCACGTCCATCGAGTCAGTGATGCCATCCAGCCATCTCATCCTCTGTTGTCCCTTTCTCCTCCTGTCCCCAATCCCTCCCAGCATCAGAGTCTTTTCCAATGAGTCAACTCTTCGCATGAGGTGGCCAAAGTACTGGAGTGTCAGCTTTAGCATCATTCCTTCCAAAGAAATCCCAGGGTTAGCCTCTATTAAGTTCCCATGACACAAACAAACAAAAACAAAAAAGATTTTCTATCTCAAGACAGCATCTTTAGGAAATACACTCTTTATTATAATCATGAATGTATCTCTTAAAGATGCCTGGAATCCTGGGATATTCTTCTTGTGATTTATTCAGTACTTGATTACTTCTCATTCTTTAGGTTTTAGTTGAAATTTCACCCTCAGAAAGGAATTCTCTTAACAACATCTA
>SJYT01012792.1:677136-706086 GCA_006410635.1 Cephalophus harveyi
TGGGTCATAACTTTTCTTCCAAGGAGTAAGCGTCTTTTAATTTCATGGCTGCAGTCACCATCTGCAGTGATTTTGGAGCCCCCCAAAATAAAGTCTGACACTGTTTCCACTGTTTCCCCATCTATTTCCCATAAAGTGAAATTCCTGCATGACCTTAATTAAAGCCACTCAATTATCAATTCCACTTCTATCTATCCACCATTACAATCCCTTTCACAAGGGGCAACATTTTATTGAGTTGAACTCCAAAACCTCTTCCTGTTCACCTAGAAATAGTCAACCATAGTGACAAAAAATAGTGCAAAAGATGACAAAAAGGCAATAGATAAGGATAGCCGGTATACTAATTTGTTTATATTGAATTTCAGTAGCTCAAAGCTCAAGTCCACTAATCATTTCATAGCTAGCCATCAATTGACAAGAAAAGCAGAATATTAAATATACTTCTACTCACAATCTAATCAACAGCATTAACAAAAAATATCATTGGAGACTCAAGCAAATCTAAAACTTTGATCAATTTCAATACAAATCATTTAGCCAAGCACACCCCAGAAAAAGAGTAGTCATTTGTTTAAAGAACTGGTGAAAAATGAAAGTGAAAGAACTGGTAATTGTGTCCAAATTCAAATGGGAGTTACCAAAATTAACATGATGATCAATGATGCAAAGTAGATCACTAACAAACTGAAATATACATTATTTACTCCTCAATTTCATCACCACCATGTCACTGAAGAACACTGCAGAATGAATAGGTTAGTTAAGCATTCTTTTAGAGGGCAAAGAACATTTATATGGATTCTTATGTGTCAAATTATGGCATCCAATTCTGAACCATTTCCATTTCTTCTCCCTTCTTATAGATAACCTGGTGCTTCCTTCTGAACCTGTACAATCCCTTCCAAATGAGTACAGAGCTGTGAAATCAGAGGTATTTAGTTGACGGCACATTTTTAGAATTAAACAAGCAAAGCTTTCTATTTTTACTAACATTCCGCAAAATTCTATATGCAGAAAAATAAATAAGACTCTACTTTCTATCTTTCTCAGGATTGTTGACATCTTTCCAATTTCTTATAAGTAGGAAATGTCTGTAGTCTAGAAAAAAGATACAAGAAGCCAAATTATCATATACACTAAGACTTGCTCAAAAAAGAAGAAAAAGAAAAAACAAAAACATCTTGCCATCACTACTCACACCAAATTATTAAATCACTTCAGGCAAGGCTATGCCTTTTCCTGTGGTCATGTATGGATGTGAGAGTTGGACTGTGAAGAAAGCTGAGCGCCAAAGAATTGATGCTTTTGCACTGTGGTGTTGGAGAAGACTCTTGAGAGTCCCTTGGACTGAAGGGAGATCCAACCAGTCCATTCTGAAGGAGATCAACCCTGGGATTTCTTTGGAAGGAATGATGCTAAAGCTGAAACTCCAGTACTTTGGCCACTTCATGTGAAGAGTTGACTCATTGGAAAAGACTGATGCTGGGAGGGATTGGGGGCAGGAGGAGAAGGGGACGACAGAGGATGAGATGGCTGGATGGCATCAATGACTTGGTGGATGTGAGTCTGAGTGAACTCCGAGAGATGCTGATGGACAGGGAGGCCTGGCGTGCTGCAATTCATGGGGTCGCAAAGAGTTGGACACAACTGAGCGACTGAACTGAACTGAACTGAAGGCAGAAAAGGAAGGAAAAAGACTAAAACTGTCCCTATCACCAACTGTGAAATCAGTAATTCTTAAGGTCAAGAGTCCAGGAATTACCACGGCTAAATAAAAATTCCACATTATCACAATATACCACCACCCACTTGCAAATTTATTTTAAATTCTCACAAAATAAAACTGACTTTTTTCCTTTTGGTGTATAGTTCTATGAATTTTAACACAACTATAATTTTCAGCCAGTACTTCTGCAAATATGTTTTTCTGCATCACACTCTTTCTCCTCTTCTTCTGGGACTCCAATGACACCAATGTTAACCCCTATGTTACTAGCCCACTGTTCTCCAAAACTCTGATAATCTTTTCTATCATTTTTTTTTTAACTGTTCAGCTTGGAAACTTTCTATTTCCTATGAATTCAGTGATTCTCCCCTCTCTTCTCCATTCTGCCACAGAATAGACCCAGTTCAGCATTATTATAATTATCATTTGTTCAGTTTAAAAATTATATTTGATTCCTTTCTATATCATTGATTTCCTTGATGATACTTGAAGCTTAACACTTAATGAAGGGTACTTGCAATGGTTTATTCATACATTTGTACAGTGGTTAAAGTCTCTGTCAAATGATTCCAACATCTACACTGTCTTGTCACAAGAGTCTGTTACTGCCTTTTCCACAAGGGTCTGTTACTGCCTTTTCCAACATGAGTTGAGGTAGGTTCTTTGCATATTGATCCTTGAAATTTTAAATAATAAGCTATATAACTTGGATTCTTCCTCATTCCTATGGAATATATTGATAATTTTATTTACATAGGCAGCTGACCTGGTTAGGTTCAAGCTGCAAGTTCCAATAGGCTTTCTGAAGGTTGTGGTTCCAATGTCCAGCTTTCAAAGCTATGATGCTGTGAAAGTGCTGCACTCAATATGCCAGCAAATTTAGAAAACTCAGCAGTGGCCACAGGACTGGAAAAGGTCCATTTTCATTCCAATCCCAAAGAAAGGCAATGCCAAAAAATACTCAAACTACTGTACAATTGCACTCATCTCACACACTAGCAAAGTAATACTCAATTCTCCAAGCTGCTCTTCAACAATACGTGAACTGTGAACTTCCAGACATTCAAGATGAATTTAGAAAAGGCAGAGGAATCAGAGATCAAAACTCCAACATCCATTGGATCATTGAAAACACAAGCAAGTTTCAGAAAAACATCTACTTATGCTTTATTGGGTAGCTTCCCTGGTGGCTCAGACGGTAAAGAGTTTGCCTGCATTGCAGAAGACCGGGGTTTGACCCCTGAGTCAGGAAGATCCCCTGGAGAGGGAAAGGGCAACCCAGTCTAGTATCCTTGCCTGGAAAATCCCATGGATAGAGGAGCCTGGCAGTCTATCACCCATGGGGTCGCAAAGAGTGGGACATGACTGAGTGACTTCACTTTTGCTTTATTGACTATGCCAAAGCCTTTGATTGTGTGGATCACAACAAACCATAGAAAAATCTTCAAGAGATGGGAATACCAGACCATCTGACCTGCCTCTTGAGATATCTGTATGCAGGTCAGGAAGCAACAGTTAGAACTGGACATTAACAACAGACTGGATCCAAATCGGGAAAGGAGTACGTCAGGGCTGTATATGGTCACCCTGTTTATTTAACATATATGCAGAGTATATCATGAGAAACGCTGGGCTGGAAGAAACACAAGCTGGAATCAAGATTACCGGGAGAAATATCAATAACTTCACATATGCAGATGACACCACCGTTATGGCAGAAAGCGAAGAGGAACTCAAGAGCTTCTTGATGAAAGTGAAAGAGGAGAGTGAAAAAGTTGGCTTAAAACTCCAAATTCAGACCCATGGCTGATTCATGGCAATGTATGGCAAAAACCACTACAATACTGTGAAATAATTACCCTCCAATTAAAATAGGTAATTAAAAAAAAAAACCTCAACATTCAAAAAACTAAGATAATAGCATCTGGTCCATCTACTCCAATACTTTGGCCACCTGATGCAAAGAACTGACTCATTTGAAAAGGCCCTGATGCTGGGAAAGATTGAAGGCGGGAGGAGAAGGGGATGAAGGAGGATGAGATGGTTGGATGGCATCACCGACTCAATGGACATGAGTTTGAGTAAGGTCTGGGAGTCGGTGATGGACAGGGAGGCCTGGCGTGCTGCAGTCCGTCTGTTCGCAAAGAGTCAGACACGACTGAGCAACTGAACTGAACTGAGTCAGCTCTACTGCCTAAAATCTCACCATAGTAACTCACTTACATAAACATGTTACCAGAGTTATGCACATGCCTGAGACTATGCCATACGCTAATTACAAAATTACCACCTAGCGAGTAGTCTTATGTAAATAGTACAAGAGAAAGAAAATGGATAATAAATTACTTTTCAATATGATTAAATGTTAGATAAAGACAAGATAAAAAGAAAGAAGGGGAAAGATGAGGAGGGGAAGGGGGACAGGAGGAGGAGGTAAGGAGGAAGAGGAGATCAGGCGAGGAAGGGCAGGGGAGATGAAGAAAGAGGAAGAACAAAAAGAAACACACTGAAATTTTTACTGTGTTTGGGTTTCAGCAGAGACACCATGAACAGTATTACCAGTTTTACTTTCTGCCCCCACTTTCAAAAGTCACTCTAATGAATATAATTATTAAATAAGAAACATTTATTCAAAATAAATCAAGCTGCACACAATTAGTGTATGACCCAGAAGTTCCCCTCCTGGGAAAACGATAACCTTAATCACAGAAAAACTGGCATAAAAATGTTCACAGCCATTCTAATCATATTCTTCAAAATCCATAAACTACATAAATGTAGTTTAAAATGTATAAAGAAACTATGCAATGGTACATCCATGTAGTATAATAATACTACTCAGCAACAAAAAGGAACAAACTACTCATAGATTCAACTACGTAAGTGAATCTCAATGATAACATGCCTAGTGAAAGAAGGCAGTCTTAAAATGTTATTTACTGTATTATTAGAATCATAAAAACTTAAGAGAGAAAAATGGAATGGAATAGGAAGAACTAATTTGAGGGGTTAATAAAGTTATTTTGTATTTTGTGGTCAGACTAGATGAATTTACATATATGTTAAATTCATAAAACCAAACACCAAAAAGGAAAATTTTTCCTATATGTTAATTAAAAAAATAAAATATAAAACAACTCTATTGAACAATCTATACAGTATGCTATTAAATACATTTTTCTTCAAACAACAAGTATTGCAGAGTAACAAAAAATAAAGCAAACACAGAATCAATAATTCTAATAAAATTTCCAGCAAGCTTGAAAGTGAAAGTGAAGTCACTCAGTTGTGTCCAACCCTTTGCGACCCCATGGACTGTAGCCTACCAGGCTCCTCAGTCCATGGAATTTTTCAAGCAAGAGTACTGGAGTGGGTTGCCATTTCCTTCTCCAGGGGATCTTCCCAACTCAGGGATTGAACCCAGGTTTTCTGCATTGCAGGCAGATGCTTTACCATCTCAGCCACCAGCAAGCTTACTTGAAATAATGTATACAGACATGCAAAGGTCCAGAATAAGCTAAATAAGTTTTAGTAAGAGAATCAAAGTTGGACGGATTTACATAAGTATCCAATCTCAAATTTACCATAAACCTACAATAATCAAGAGAGGAATTGATGTTTTTGAATTGTGTTGCTGAAAAAGACTCTTTGAGAGTCCCTTGGACAGCAAGGAGATCAAACCAGTCAATCCTACAGGAAGTCAACCCTGAATATTCATTGGAAGGACTAATGCGGAAGCTCCAATAGTTTGGCCACCTGATGCGAAGAGCAGACTAATGGAAAAGATCCTGATCTGGGAAAGACTAAAGGCAAAAGGGGAAGGGGGAAGCAGAGGATGAGTCATACAGCATCACCAACAGAATGGACATGAATTTCAGCAAACTCCGGGAGATACTGGAGGATAGGGAAGCTTGGTGTGCTCTAGTCCATGGGGTTGCAAAGAGTCTGACACCATTTAGTGACTGAACAACAACAAATCAAGATAGGAAATGGGCATAAATTACAATGGATATACTGTTTAATGGAAGAAAATGGAGTCCAGAGAGAGAAACAAACAAACATGGTCACATGATTTTCAACCAAAATTCAATGAAAAAAGGACAGTCAAACAAATGGTGCTAGAATAACTGAGTACCATATGGGGCGGGGAGGAGAACAACTCAATTCTTATCTCACACACTACACAAAAACTTTAAATAGTTCAGAAACCTAAATGTAAAATCTAAATCTATAAAACTTTCAAGGGAAACACAGGGGGAAAGTATTTGTAATTTTGAATCAGGTAAGGTTTTAAGAAAAGAAAAAACTTTAATCCCCAAAAGAAAATCTGATATGATTTCAGCAAAATTAAAAACCTAATGCCCTTCAAAAGACTGTTAAGAAAATGAAAAGGCAAGACTCAGAGTGGGAGAAAATATTCATAATACAACTGACCCTTGAACAACAAGGGGATTAAATTCAGTATAACTTATAGTTAGTCTTCTGTATCCATGGATTCAGTGAACTACAGACCGTGCTGTTGTACTTCAGTCGCTCAGTCATGTCCAATGCTTTGCAATCCCATGGACTGCAGCACACCAGACTTCTCTGTTCTTCACCATTTCCTGGAGTTTGCTCAAATTCATGTCCACTGAAGTCAGTGATACCTTCCAATTATCCAACAGACCATGTAATACTATAGTATTTACTACTGAAAAATATCCACATTTCAGTTGACCCATAATGGACATGAACTTGGGCAAACTTCAGAAGATGGTGAGGGAAAGAGAGGCCTGGGGTGCTGTAGTCCATGAGGTCACAAAGAGTCAGACACGACTGGATAACTGAACAACAACATGCATTCAAACCCTCAGTGTTCAAAGGTCAACTATACATATAACTTGACAAATCTTATATACAAAACTATAAGTTCAAAACTTTCAATAAAAAGTTCACAACTCAACTTTAAAATGGGCAAGGAAGATACCTGAATGAATAATAATAAGTAAGTACATAAAGACAGTCAACACCATTAGTCATCAGGCAAACACAAACTAAACCAAAATGAGATACAACAACATACCCACATGCATAGCTAACAAAGAGACTGACAACAGCAAGTGTTATAGAGGATGTTAAGAACTGAATACTCATGGGAATTTAAAAGCTCTAAAAAGTTTCACAGAATCTTAACCATACTCTTACAACCTGACCCAGAAACTCTAGTCCTACGTATTTACTCAAGAATAAAGAGAATAAAACAAATGTCCTTAAAAAGCCGTTTAACAGCAATATCAAAACAGGTTTATTTGTAACAGCCAAAAAAACTATAAACCATCCAAATACCATCAACAGATGAATGAATGAATAAACACTGGTATATGGAAAACTAGTATTCAGCAACTGAAACAACTAATTTCTGATACATGCAACAAACTGAATGCATCTCAAGAACATTGCTTTGAGTCAAAGAGGCCAGATGCAAGAGTTTACTCTGTATAATTTGATTATTTTGAAGTTATTTCTAGAACAGGCTAAAACTAATTGACAGTAATGGAAAGCAAATGAGTGGTTCCAATGGACAAGCAGTGAACAACGCTGGCTACAAAAGGATGTACAGCAACTTTCTGGGATGATGGATATCTTCTACACATCTGTCAAATGAATCTCGAAGTATTTCATTATATACTTTAAATGTGTGGATTCTACTGTATATATGTTTATATTCAGTACTTACTATGTTTACAATAAAATATATATTTTATCCATGGCAAACAGATGGGAGAACAGTGGAAACAGTGGCAGACTTTATTTTGGAGGGCTCCAAAATCACTGCAGATGGTGACTGCAGCCATGAAATTAAAAGACGCTTACTCCTTGGAAGAAAAGTTATGACCAACCTAGATAGCATATTCAAAAGCAGAGACATTACTTTGCCAACAAAGTAATGTCTAGTCAAAGCTATGGTTTTTCCAGTAGTTGTGTATGGATGTGACTATAAAGAAAGGTGAGCGCCAAAGAATTGATGCTTTTGAGCTGTGGTGTTGGAGAAGACTCTTTGAGAGTCCCTTAGACTGCAAGGAGATCCAACCAGTCCATCTTAAAGGAAATCAGTCCTGAATATTCATTGAAAGGACTGATGCTGAAGCTGAAACTCCAATACTTTGGCCACCTGATGTGAAGAACTGACTCATTTGAAAAGACTCTGATGCTGGGCAAGATTGAAGGCAGGAAGAGAAGGGGATGACAGAGGATGAGATGGTTGGATGGCATCACCGACCCCACAGACGTGAGTTTGAGTAAGCTCTGGAAGTTGGTGATGGACAGGGAGGCCTGGCGTGCTGCAGTCCATGGAGTTGCAGGGAGTCGGACATGACTGAGAGATTGAAATGAACTGAATAAAATGCATATATACAATACATACATAAATAAAATAATGAATCTCATTCAATAAAATGAAATTCAGCAAACTCATATGAAGCAAAGCTTAATACAGACTTATTTCTGGTCTAAATTTTTTCCCATTAAATTTTAACTATTCAAATAGCTGGCTTCCCAGGTGGCTCAGTGGTAAAGAATCTGCCTGCCAACACAAGAGCCATGGAAGACGCGGGTTTGATCCCTGGGTTGGAGAAGAGCCCATGGAGTAGGAATTGGCAATTTGCTCCAATGTTCTTGCCTGGAAAATTCCACGCAGAGAGGAACCTGGCAGGCTAAAGTCTATGGAATCACAACGAGTTGGATAAAGAGCAGTCAAAGAGCAACTGAGCACACACACACACCCCCAAATGACTAAATCAGAGAACTTTTAGAAACACATGAAAATTTGATGGAGAAAATCTGGGATAAGTCTAGGATTCATGTAGTCTATCTTCCTATTTAGTGTCAAGTCCTACCAATAACATACTAAGCTGATGGCTGTAACACATCACTAACCAAAAACTCAGACTTCGAGAGACAGTCTTTTCCACTGGTGAAACACAGAATCTCTTGCAAAATTCTCTCCTAAATTTAGATGAAAACTATGCTCCTCTAGAGTAGCAGTTGTTGTGCAGGTAAAATCTAGTCCACTGTGTTTACAAATAAGTTTTATTGGAATACAGCCATGCCCAGTCATTTACCACAAACTGTTTATTGTTGCTTTCATGTTACAACAGCTGATTTGAATGGCTGCAATATAAAATATTTCTTTGGTCCTTTACAGTTTTTCTACCAGTGTACCAGAGGAACACCACAGACATCTACACTCTCTTTTATATGACAGTAGTCAAAAACCTGAAGCATATTAGTCCCATTTGTGTTTAGTCTTTCCACCTCATTTACTGGCTACTACTCCTATGTCACTTACAGTAGCTCAACTCCTCAACAACCCCTTCGAGACACTACAGTTGATAAGCATCCTTCTTACAAATATAAAAATGAATTCATCACCTTATCAAAAATGACAATGGAACCATTAGCATCTACGATTTTGATACCACATTCCTATTAATTCAGTTTAAGGTTTAATTTACTTCCTTTTATGCTCCATCACATATTTCACTGTAACAATTTTTTTTAAAAAAATGCACATATATTACTTTTGTAAACAAAAACACTTTATGAGGATATAACCACAAGTTCTTTCAACATAATTTGTCTGCATCTGGAAGACCGGACAGTATTTCAGATAGTTAATGCTCAAGGTGACTACTTTTTCTTTCTCTTCACTTATAGTTGACTACAATTCTATTCTAGTATGCTTATTTGATAAAAGCTTTTCAGTTAGAGGATTATTTTCCTGAATGAAACAAAATAGGCTCTGCAGTCAAAGTCTCAGGGGGAAAATTTAAGAAACCAGTGCATCAATAAAGATAGAAAAAAGGAAGCAAGAGGGTGCCCACAAGAAGCCTCAACAAGTATGACTTAGTGAAAATAACCAAAGGCTTATCAAGCAGAGAGAACTAGGCTTGATTTAGAATAATATACAACAATAATTTCAAAGGCAGATTAAAGTGAAGGTATAATCAATGAGCCAAGCACTACCTTAAACATTTTTTAAACATTAAGACATAACCCAGTATTTTAATACAGGCATCACCTTCACCTAGCCTCAAGCCTCGTTCTGGAAAAATTCCCTTCCCTCCCTAAACTGTTCCAAGGAAGACTGAGTTCCTGACTAGTGTGCACAGTTCTTGAACATGTGTGGCTAATATTATACAAAGCTGCTAATACCAGTGATTGGCACTATTCTTCCAATCAGGTCTTGGAATGGTGTAAGGCACAAATTCTGGGTATTTTCTTGCAGCATTGGCAAGCCCATCTGGCAGCAGCAGCTCTAAACACATGAACTCTAATCGTTGTATCATTAATAAAACTGACATTTTAATCTTCATATGCTACTCTCTTGTGTCTTATTTTTCATTTCGTTCTGAACTCAGGATCAGTACATTCTTGAGTATGGATCTCTTCATTAGAATTCCATATTGCCCTTCTTGCATTAAGTCATATTTCTAGTACATTCTCCTCGGTGTTCAGAGTGCACTTCTTTACAGTAAAAACTAAAGCATTTGCAAAGAAATAAGTTCAGAAGCTTTCAGAATTTTTCTCTTATATTCAGTAACAAGTATTTAATAGCTCCTTGTTCATTCTAAGTATTCAACTCAGCTTTCATAAAATAACCTTCTTTATGAATTCACTGGTTTAATTTTCAATAAGTATTAACAGGTTTGGGAACAAACACAACTGATTTCTTGGTAAGGATACAACTCATGTGGCTGGAGCAGAAGTACAGAAGCGTACCAGAATATAATTGGTTAGACATATGTACTAATGGAGCCACTGTCATTCGACAGTTTATTTTCCAGGGGGAATAAAAGGATTCATTCATTAATCTGGTTGGTAAAAGCATCAATACTCTCAGCTTTAGAACAGGGATACCCCTATCTTTCTTTTAAGGTTCCCATGTGTATTAAATAAAGTGTCAGGTAAAAGTACCTAGGACAGTATCTGGCACATACCACGTGCTCAATACATACATACAATAAATAAATGAAGCCAGCACTGAACAGATCCAAGCTCCATGTCAATACAGAATCTCTATAACACAAGTCAATCTTACCTGAATAATCTATTTCAGACAAAAACTTGAAATGCTGTTGGAGATTATTTCTCATAATTTCAGCTAACCTTCAGCATGGAAACCAAAACAAAAATTTTAAATTCCTTAATAGCATGCTGCTGCTGCTGCTGGTAAGTCACTTCAGTCGTGTCCGACTCTGTGAGACCCCAGAGACGGCAGCCCACCAGGCTCCCCCGTCCCTGGAATTCTCCAGGCAAGAAGATTGGAGTGGGTTGCCATTGCCTTCTCCAATGCATGAAAGTGAAGTCGCTCAGTCGTGTCTGACTGTTCGTGACCCCATGGACTGTAGCCTACCAGGCTCCTCTGTCCACGGGATTTTCCAGGCAAGCGTACTGGAGTGGGGTGCCAGTGCCTTCTCCGCTTAATAGCATAAATGACAGTAAATATCTCTATATATCAACAGAGAGAGGAAAAGTATTAACATCCTAAAAGACAAGGAAAATCAGCTGGTGCCATGAAGATTATTTACTCCTCTCCCACCCGTGTGAGCCACCAACAGAAAACTGTTCTTTCGGTTCAGAAATCCCATAAAATCAGAGTATTATTATTTCCATCTAGCAGTCCCATAGCCTGACAAAAGAGGACCCAGCACACACACACACAACAAAAAAACACGAGGGTCTAAGACTATTAAAAGAAAGAAGGAAATTTAAAACTACTCATAATCACACTTCCTATTATTATAGGTCAGTACACCAAAATATAGTATACTAAATATGAGTTCATACCTGCTAGGTTTCAGCCACTGAAGTAAGTTATATAAGGGCCAACTCACTTCTGTAACCTGACTCCAATCCTACATAAACACATCGTTCTGTTACTACAGATTTTGAGCCATGGATCTCATCCTGAACAGCACTCTCAGACTTTTTTCCTGAGACACAGGTGATGCCAGTGCTTCCTCTCCCACCACTAGTCTAACCTGCTACACTCAGGAATAGGCACACTGCTACACTTTGTCTTCCAATTTCAGCATGACACTGACCTCAGCTTGCCCGTCAGGGCTAAAAATGCTTCAAAGGTTTTGCTCAGTTCTACTCACATTCTGCTTAATAGCTACGAAAATGTTTGAAACTTTTCATATTTGATATCCTAAATATTTAAAATTTTTGTTCTATATGGGGCAAAAAAAAGGCAGCAGAAAAACAATTCCCATCCTCAGAATACTCAATCTGACTAGAGAAAACATGGAAAGGAGTAAACATAAATCAGCATAACACTACTTCAAGTCTAGAAAAATACAATCAATCCACCTCATATAACACAAAATGTAAAGCTTGTTATCCTTAATCTGAAAAATCATAAGTTGTTCCTCTTGATTTTGAAGCTCGTCATAAGATAGCCATACCACCCTCAGCATCTTATCCATACTTACTCATCCTTTTTCATGAAGTCTTCCCTGATTAACTAGAAGAATGCTCAGCATTGTTCCACCTACACACAGTCCCAAAATTCTTCCATGTCTGCCACCTGAAATAACATGCTTTCCTAACTGCCCATATAGAAAATAAACCATTTAAACAATCTATTTACTTAATTGAGTACATTTCCCAAGCGATCTTATTCAGCTAGTTGGCTTGTATTAGCTTTGAGTAAGACGTGATGATTCTCTATATTGCTTGTCTACCTGAGTTGCTTGTGTATTTGGAAATGTAATGTGTTAGGGTAAAATAAAATATATATATTAGGCAACAAGTATAATAATAGGTCTTCCCCTTACTACTTCTACATTTCTTCAAAAGAAGAAAGCACCTTTTTAAAAAGACAGCCTTACCAATGAGTCAAACATTGCATGTAAGACATTTCACACTCGAAGAAATACAAACACAAGGTTCACAACATACTGAATTCTTTGCAAAAGGACCTCAAAATGCACTCAATATATTTGCTTCTGCTCCTCCCTCAGTTATAGGCAGTTTCATCACTTATCTCCTGACCACAATCTGTAATACTGGGCTATACATATATGTCACACACCTCCTAGATTCTGAAGGAAAATCCCTATCTCATATACAGTTTCTTCCAATGAGGATATCAAATGTACAATCAAACATGACTCAATTTTTCTAAGTTTTTAAGACTGTGAATAAAAATAATTTTAATTTCTTTGTCTAACCAAGGAATTAAATAATACGAATCTGCTGTTCAATACATTTGGTTACTACACATTTAGAGCTAAAGGGCAGTGAAAAAATACAACTCCTTTAGAAGCATTGAGCAAAGTATTTTTTAAACATCTTCAATATTGGTCACTAAAAACTACAGTTTGGCCAATGCTGGCCACCACATATTAGAACTTTGCCTTCTTTCTCCTTATACAGATTCTTAAATTCAAGTTCCTAGTAGTCTATCAACACATCCCCTTCTTAACAGGCTACTAAACTCCAAAAACAGTTCGGACTTATTACCTAGTAAAACCTCATTTAAAAAGTCAATTTAATTATCTCTGAAACCTCAGTCAGTATAGGCCTTCCACTCATTTAAGGTTCCTATCCTCACACCTGAGCACACAGAGTTCCTCCTCCCCCAACCCCCACCATCCCTCAATTGAAAAGAATCAGTACTTAGTGTGCCTTGCCAACATCAAAAACAATACCTTTGTTGTTGCTCGTGTTTTTCCAATCTGTTTTATTTGGTTTTTATTTTGTTTTACTTTGTTCTTCCCAATGACTACCTTTTGAAGGGTTTGCAAAGATTTTTGGACTAAAATAAACAGCAACACCATAGCTTCTTACTGGGTGATCTTTGCACTTCCTGGAGCTTACTATATGCAGAGGCTTGCCAAATTAATCTGGTGTCCCCTGCCTTCTCTCCTGGACTGCATTATCTGACAAACTCTTATTCTAGGTGATAAAAAAAACGACATGAAGAAGAAAACTGCATTTCATGTATATTGAAGTTCCAGTATGTAATGCGGTGCCTCAGACTCACTGGGAAGAGTTCAGTCAAAAGGATGATTTCTGAAAATCTATAAAACAAGTCAATGTTCACATAATCTAGACCACATAATATCTGAAGCTATTAGTTTTAACTGTTGTTTTTTTTAAAACAATCATCAACAACCCTGCAGTATCTTTGTACATCTATCTTGACACATTTTTGCAAGTATATTTAAAGGAATTAATGTTGGGCTAGAGTGCTAGAGCAAGGGACAGATAAACTATTTTTTAAGGGACAGATATTTTTGACTTCATGGGCCACATGGTTTCTGTTACCCAACTCTGCCTTCCAGTGCAAAAGCAATCATAAACAACACCAATATAGATGAACGTGGCTTTATTACAATAAAACTTTTATCTGCAAAAAACAGGCAGTGAACCAGATTTGGCTCCAAGGGCTAGGGCAGTAGCTGTGATGCTGTACATTTAAATGGCATTGATAGGCTGAAAGTTATATGCTTTTGACCTGTTGCTGCTGCTCTTTGTTGTTGAGTCACTAAGTAGTGTCTGACTCTTTGCGACCCCATGGACTGACTATATCATGCCAGGTTCCTTTGTCCTTCACTATCTCATGGAGTTTGCTCAAATTCCTGTCCAGTGAACTGGTGATGCTATCTAACCATCTCACCCTCTGCTGCCCCCTTTTCTTTTGCCTTCACTCTTTCCCTTTTCCCCCCTCAATCTTTCCCAATGAGTCTGCTCTTCCCTTTAGGTGGACAAAGCGTTGGAGCCTGGGCTTCAGCATCAGTCCTTGCAATGAATTTCAGGGTTCTCCTTGCAGTCCAAGGGACACTCAAGAGTCTTCTCCAGCACCACAGTTTGAAAGCATCAATTCTTCGGCACTTAGGCTTCTTTATGGTAAAATTCTCACACCTATAAATGACTACTGGAAAAACTATAGCTCTGACTATACAGAAGACATCTCTGCTTTTTAATATGCTGTCTAGGTGTGCCATAGCTTTCCTTCGAAGGAGCAAGTGTCTTTTAATTTAATCTTTACTGATATTCAAATAGAGATATGGGGCCCTCAAATGGACACTCCAGAGACAGCATTCATGATTTCTGTCAAGAATTGTGTCTTGTCTGAGATTCTGCCCTATTTGTAAACTAACAAGGTAGACAGTCAAGATTTCATGGATGAAGGCAGAAAACATGAGGTTCCCAAGTCAGAGATGAACTACTTTATGAGACACGCCCCAGCAAGCACCATGAGCAACAGCATATGTGCATTAGTCTCCCTTTCCCCCAATATCCCACAGCAGCGATGTGGATGAGCCCAAATGGGTGTCTACACACAGTGAATCTAAAGGAGAAGTCTGAGTTTAGCAAGCCCACGTCTTTTACGGTATGCATTGAGTATGTCTGATCTTAGCTCTGAAGAGAGGTTATCTTTATTATACCAAACAGTAAAAATACTTGCCCTTTGCTCCAGAGTCACTTTATTTTCCAAGGCTGTTTACCATACAGCATCCTTGAAAGTATAGTCTAAAACAAAGGCAGTCAGTGCCTCTGCTTGCAAAACATGAGGAAATGTAAGAGGCCCTTAGAAAATTACCTCCAACACTATGTATTTGTTGTCCTACACCGTCTTGGACTCTGGAAAAATTTTCCAAAGCATTCCACTCTATTACCCAAGATGACTAATCTGAAGGACAAAGGAAGGCTCAAATTTATTTATCTTATGTGTAACTAAGGATAGATACTATAAACAGGACTCAAGTAGCAAGATGAGGCCAACCTATAGTACTGAACTCTATCAGGTCCTCAAGGGTCCTGGGCTAAATTAGGATCATGAACAGTCAGGATCAATCTTAAGAAACTCAGACGGCTTTCTCTTTTACGTGTTTAAAATGACCTTTTCACTCAAACCATTAATCCAGGAATAGGTTTATATACTAGCAACTACAGAGATTCTTCCTTGTAACCTGTCTGGCTCACAAGAAAATCTAAGACAATTCTATCATCCATGACAACCCTAGCCAGCGACCTGAGGCAGAACTGAATACCTTCTAGAGATGATCTGGTATCACTGATCACTTTAGCTAAAATCAGGGACCCATTTCACAACACCATGGAAAAAGCAAGAGAGTTCCAGAAAAACATCTACTTCTGCTTTATCGACTATGCCAAAGCCTTTGACTGTGTGGATCACAATAAACTGTGGAAAATTCTGAAAGAGATGGGAATACAGGCTCCAAAATCACTTCAGATGGTGACTGCAGCCATGAAATTAAAAGATGCTTACTCCTTGGAAGGCAAGTTATGACCAACCTAGACAGCATATTAAAAAGCAGAGACATTACTTTGCCGACTAAGGTCCGTCGAGTCAAGGCTATGGTTTTTCCTGTGGTCATGTATGGATGTGAGAGTTGGACTGTGAAGAAGGCTGAGCGCCGAAGAATTGATGCTTTTGAAGTGTGGTGTTGGAGAAGACTCTTGAGAGTCCCTTGGACTGCAAGGAGATCCAACCAGTCCATTCTGAAGGAGATCAACCCTGGGATTTCCTTGGAAGGAATGATGCTAAAGCTGAAACTCCAGTACTTTGGCCACCTCATGAGAAGAGTTGACTCACTGGAAAAGACTCTGATGCTGGGAGGGATTGGGGGCAGGAGGAGAAGGGGACGACCGAGGATGAGATGGCTGGATAGCATCACGGACTCGATGGATGTGAGTCTGAGTGAACTCCGGGAGATGGTGATGAATAGGGAGGCCTGGCGTGCTGTCATTCATGGGGTCGCAAAGAGTCGGACACGACTGAGCGACTGAACTGAACTGAACCTTAACTCCATCCTAGCAATAACTGCCTGCAGAGTGTGTGAAGTAATGAATTAGGTGTCCCTCCAAGAAGTTCTCCTAACTAATCAAGATTAGCCTAATACTGGAGAGAACTCTATAATCATTTGAAAATTATATGATGTTTCATTAAACACATGATGGTCTCTTAACAACTCTCCTTATGATGCAAGTCACTATAAGGAGGCAAATTAATGCCTGGCTTCCAGACACGAAGTACAATGCCGGGAGCACTTAGGGTATCCCTGGAAAGTGTTGTTTACAACTGGTGAAGGTCCACAAGAGAGATCTAAATCAGTCAAGGGCCACAGGCTGACAGTACATCAAATGTGGTCTTTTAACAGGCTGGTATGCCTTAAGAGTTCCCTGTTTAGTTTGAACTGAGTGTAGTCCTTAATTTTTGGATACTGCCTAAGAAAAGTGCTATTTGTTCAAACATTAGTCAGATGACATTCAGCCACTTCACGGAATGACTGAGCAATGGCTACTAGAATGGGGGCAAGGAAGGCACCTGGAGGTGCTGACAGGTGTTTTGTGTGGGATGTACAGGAGTTGGGCCCTCCCCTACTGTTCCCTGTAGAACTCTCAGTAAGGTAAAGAGGAAAGTGTTAGTTGCTCAGTTGTATCTGACGCTTTGGGACTCCATGAACTGTAGCCACCAGGCTCCTCTGTCCATGGAATTCTCCAGCAAGAATACTGGAGTGGGTTGCCATTTCCTTCTCCAGGATCTTAACCCAGAGACTGAATCCAGGTCTCTTGCATTACTGCCAAATTCTTGATCATCTGAGCTACCAGAAAAGCTACCATTAAGAGGAATGGGGATCAAATCATGATCAGAGCCACCTGGAGATGAACAGCAGGCTCGGCAAGCAGTTAAATTTAAGGTATTTGCAACAGTTTGGGAGAGCTGCACTGGAAGTTTCTGTGGGCAGTTATGAAAGATAAAGATCACTAATAACTCCAATCCACCCCAGCTTACTTCCCATGGCCTAACATATTCCCCACCTAGAAGCCAGGAAAAAAACTAGTCTTCCCATTTCAGTAGCTATGAATTCAGCTTTTATCTAGTAATTTCCTCCTCAGATCCAAACTCATCATCTGAAAGTCAAATGCAAGAGAAATAAGCATTTATTAAAAATATTAAAATTCCGGAGAATAATTATATGCCATATAAGCCATCATAGGGGGGCTTAATAATCCATTTATTTGACCAAATGGTCATTATCCTTATAATCTAGGGCACAAGAATCTGACAAAAGAATCTAGGTGGCTGAAGGAGAATTAAGTTTGAATCACCTAAGACTCATTTAGATAGGCTGCCACCTCGAGGGAATACCAACCAGGCTGTTCTCAGACTACTTTTAGGTTATTTTTTTAAAAAAAAAGACCCACCATACCCAGGAATTGTCAAGATGGGGCTGAGTAACTCCCTACCCCTTTTATCCCGATCATTATCCAGAAAGCAGAAAAAGCAAAAAAGATGATCCATTTCTGAGGATACCCCTATCCAGTGACAATACCACTTTCTAAGATGTGTGAACCAGGAGGAAGTGAGAGACCATCAAAAATGTTTTGAGTCTTTTTTTCTTTAAACCATTCCAACAATCAACAATACTGGATAATACCATGGATAATTAGGAATATGGAAGATCCACTGGATACTGTGACTACCAGCCAACTGTTGAGTGGCTCTACAGATTAAAGGCAAACTATCGTCAAGACACACATGGTCTGATAAACTGAACATACAACAGAGTAGTTTCAAAGGCCACAATGGTGTGGTCAGACTTGGCTGATCACACTGGAGTGACAATACTGTAACCTGAAAATGTATTGACAGCACTGAGGCATAACCAATGGCTTCAATAGAGAGTCAAAGGTGTAACGTCAACCTGTCAGAAGCAGGCAGGGATAGCACTGGACTGGTTCCAAATAGGAAAAGGAATACGTCAAGGCTGTATATTGTCACCCTGCCTATTTAACTTATACGCAGAATACATCATGAGAAACGCTGAGCTGGATGAAGCAAAGCTGGAATCAAGATTGCTGGGAGCAATATCAATAACCTCAGATATGCAGAGGACTCCACCCTTATGGCAGAAAGCAAATAACTACTAAAAGTGAAAGTGAAAGTGGAGAGTGAAAAAGTTGGCTTAAAACTCAACATTCAGAAAACTAAGATCATGGCATTTGGTCCCATCACTTCATGGCAAATAGATGGGGAAACAGTGGAAACAGTGACAGACTTTGCATTTTGGGGCTCCAAAATCACTGCAGATGGTGATTGCAGCCATGAAATTAAAAGATGCTTACTCCTTGGAAGAAAAGTTATGACCAACCTAGAGAGCATATTCAAAAGCAGAGACATTACTTTGCCAACAAAGGTCCGTCTAGTCAAAGCTATGGTTTTTCTAGTAAACATGTATGGATGTGAGAGTTGGACTATAAAGAAAGCTGAGCACTGAAGAATTGATGCTTTTGAACTTTGGTGTTGGAGAAGACTCTTGAGAGTCCCTTGGACTGCAAGGAGATCCAACCAGTCCATCCTAAAGGAAATCAGTACTGACTCTTCATTGAAAGGAATGGTGCTGAAGCTGAAACTCCAATACTTTGGCCACCTGATGTGAAGAGCTGACTCACTGGAAAAGACCCTGATGCTGGGAAAAACTGAAGGCGGGAGGAGAAGGGGACAACAGAAGATGAGATGGTTGGATGACATCACCGACTTCATGAGTTTTAGTAAACTCCAGGAGTTGGTAATGGACAAGGAGGCCTGGAGTGCTGCAGTCCAATGGGTCACAAAGAGTCAGACACGACTGAGTGACTGAACTGAATTGAACTGAATATATAAATTTAGCATATTAAACATCAGGTTATAATCATCATCTATGTGATTTTCATATTTTAATTCTAACCATAATACAAATTCCCAAAGTAAGCATTCTATTTTCTCTAAGCAAATTAAAACTGCTTAAGAGGAAGGAAACACTCTCCTGAAATATTAGAGCAGAATGCAAATATTTGGAAATTATTTAGATACCACAGGATCGTTTCATATAATCTCCTCCTAAGAAGCAAAGTTCAAACATTTTGTAATTTGCATTAATCACATTAAGAAAAATAGGAAAACACCTTCTATGTCCACTTTCATAGCTGGCTTTGAAAATACAATCGATTCTCTTAGAAGTCCTTGAAATCATAAAATTCTTTAAAAATCTGATAGAAAGCCTTCATATTCTTTGTAAACATCTTAAATAAAAATTAATTTTTGCCAACACAAGAAATAAAGTAAGGGTGATGGGGAGAAAAACATTCTTCAGTAAAACACAGTTTTTCTCTTTTCTTTAACATTTAATCATTTCCAAAATTTCAAATGACTACCAAGATGAACAAAAATTTTGTTAAAACATTTTATACAATATCTACATTGATGGTATCAAGCTGAGTCCAGCAGAAAGCCAGCACAAACTCAAAGGCCATCCTCCTTTACTTTAGGAAGGATCTTAGGCATTTTCCGATTCCTAAAATCTTTAAAAAGAACCAGCTCATGGCTCTACCTGCCCAGCTCTCAGATTCAAAGCCATATGACAAAGTAAATATGAAGAAACAAAAACTGCCAGAAATTCTACTGTGGGGAATACAACATCAAGAATATCTGAGGACTTATTACCCAGAGAAGGACACTTGTTAACCTATCCTCTAAAATTAAGGTCTCCAAACATCTTCTAGGACTAAACTAACCACATCAGCCCTCTCTATACACCCCAGGGGAGAAGGCGATGGCACCCCACTCCAATACTCTTGCCTGGAAAATCCCATGGATGGAGGAGCCTCGTAGGCTGCAGTCCATTGGGTCGCGAAGAGTCGGACACGACTGAGCGACTTCACTTTCACGCGTTGGAGAAGGAAATGGCAACCCACTCCAGTGTTCTTGCCTGGAGAATCCCAGGGACAGGGGAGCCTGGTGGGCTGCCGTCTATAGGGTTGCACAGAGTCGGAAACAACTGAAGTGACTTAGAAGCAGCAGCATACACCCCAGTATCCAGGTGGTTGTCACTGTTTTTAGATAATCAGTAAATTAGACTGTAAGTATTTTCCTTAAGAGAAGGAAAAAGATTTCCTTTATAAAAGAAACCAGCTTTGACCAACTGAGTTAAAAACTCTTCTACAAATGAAAATGAACTGATTCTACTGTATCTCTCCTTCCTCCTATTCATTTGTCCTGTCAGTGGTAAGGTAGACTTTTTTTTTTTTTTTTTTTTGCTTTTTACAAAGAATTTTTGTTTTTATGAAGAAGTCACTTAAGAATTTTCATTTTTAAAAACTAAGTTGTATATTTTGTATTTAAGCCTCAGAGTTTAGCAAGTAAGCTGTCTCTCATTACTCTACCTTTGCTTCTCCACAAGCAAATAAAATGAATATTACTAATGTTCTCTACTTGGGTCTAAGTTTTAGATTTTGCACCTTTCCTGGCCTTCACTTATTGTCAAAGAGTTTACAAAAAGTTTGGTGGGGGGACTAGTAAGAACAATAATGTAAAATCTATTACATGCAAAAGGAAATAAAATCATACGTACAAAGGAAAGAGTTATAACTTGCTAATACATTTATGCCAAACATACAAACCCACATCAGGTAAAGAAACGATTACCTCTAAACCTGAGTGCCAACTTACCAAGTCCTTATGATTTATTCCCAACAGGCTACTTATTAATATATCTACCTTCCAATATACATGTATAAGAAGCTCATTTCATCAAAAAATGCCCCAAATACCAAAACCAAAAACTGATTTTACATACAGACACATGGGGTTCATTTTACTTTCAAACTGTATATGGAAAATTCTATGGTAAGTGTTTACTTTCAACTTGAGCTAAGTATATGAGCCAAGCAGGATGATAAGGACATCTCCTTTAGGAGCATGAACTTCACAGAGCACAGAATAAATCCGAGTTGAGAAATGCAGCGATGTCCCACATGAGCTTATTCTTTTGCTGTACAGCCCTAACATATTTATCAGTGTTTCTTCTGTTCTCTCTCTCTCTGCAAAGCAATCAAGCTTAATTAATATGAGCTCCCCTGGTGACTCAATGGTAAAGAATCCACGTGCCATTGCAGAGAGCGGCAGGCGTCTTTGATTCCTGGTCTGGGAAGATCCCCTGGAGGGCATGGCAACCTACTCCAGTATTCTTGCCTGGCAAATCTCATGGACAGAGGAGCCTAGCAGGCTACAGTCCAGGCAGTCGCAGAGCTGGACACAAGTTAGCAACTGAATAACAAGCCCTGAAATATTTATCAGTGTTTCTTCTGCTCTCTCTTCTCTCTTTTAAAAGCAATCAACTTAATACACTTATTAACGCCCAACAAGCAAAAAGAGATATACAATAAATGCTTTGTAATAGTGATATCAAGAAAGGTGCTGCATACTAAGAAACCTATCCTTCTCATCTCTGGTTATAAATCTACAGACTTCTCAATACCCAAAGATAACTGGTGCTCAAAAAAAAAAAAAAAAAAATCCATCTAATCAACCCATGTAAAAACAGGACCAAATTTTCACAGTAAACAAGCGAAAAAAGGCTTTAAGAATTAAATTCCAAACAGAAAATTATTTTTTAAATAATTTATTTCATTTTATTTAACAAGATTCAGGTTATCATAAGCATGTGCTAATTCTAAGGAGAATGAACAAAAATGAGAGGGAGGTCATAATTTAACCGACACTGTACAATAAACAACATCTTTTACTTCCCACTAACTCTCGAAATACTGACTAAACAAACGTGATTTTTCCACAAAGGTTTCGCTTAAATCTTTGATATCTAAACTACTCCCTACTAAAACAGCTATTGAGTCATTCTCTTGGCAACTCTCTCGCCTACAATTGTTAACTAACTTAATTCTGTCAGAAACTCACCTAAACATGTCTCTGCATATACCTGGAACTGTTTTCCAGTGATCCTTTCATGGACTTCATGAAATACTGCACTTTTTGCATTATCTATAATTTTTCTCTATGCTCAGTTTGTACAGCACTTTCAATAGAAAGTAACCAATTAAGATTCTCACCCAATGGACATGGCTAGACAGTGAAGCTGGGGAATGTTTGAATGAAGATAATTTTGTAGATGATTAACATCCTTGGCCACAAAAACTTCCACTTCTTTTTGCAATCTCTATCTGTGGAGATTTAGGATTATGAATACTTCTATAACAAGTACTTTAACAAAACTGACAAATGAGGGATTTAAGACAACTAAAAAAAAGTAACCTTTCATTAATCAAGAAGAATAAGTTGATCACATATACTGTAAATAATATAATAAAACACAATAAAATATATTTAAACTATTTTAAAAAGAGTATTTTTTCGGTTACATCATTTTCTTCAATAATTGAAAAGATACATCTCAAATCTGTCAGTACCTTAGACTTATTTTTATGTGAGTTGGTTACTATTTTATATAAAACCACAAAATTTTAGAGCTCGAAAGGACGTTGAGGATGATCTAAAACTGCCTCCTCATTTTACAAAGTAAACAACCTAGGTCTAGAAAGGTAAAGAGACATGTAGAATATTAACAGTTAATGGTAGAACAACAATTCATCATTCTTCCTCTTAGTGTATCATTTTTCCTGTTATTACAAAGTGGAGAATACTCAGTGTACTTGAGAAAACTCTCTTGAATAAATCTCTCAATTTACATTTTTACTGACTTTACTGTTTCCTTCCAAAGAGTAGAACATGCTGGTGGGGACAATAACTAACATGTCAAATGGAAGGCATGAACTCAGTTTGCTAAGAATGCCTTCCTGCAAATAACTGTGGAGAAAGGCAGAAAAATACTGACCTATACTTATCTTTCTGAATGGATTTTAATGTTGGAAGATCATAATAAAGTAGTTTTATTTGACCTGTAAGTTTACCGTTTCTTGCAGAAAAATATTTAGTTATGTGCCGGATACTTAATTTTCTTAAAAAAAAAAAAAAAAAATTCAGATGTGATGCTTAACACAATTATATGATGTAAATTACCTATACTTTGCAGAAAACAATGTCTAGACTCTAAAAGAAAAGCTAAACTCTGAAAAAGATTTCATTAACCTCGTAATGACACACCACTATGGAGCAATTACCAAAAGTATTTACCTAGAAAAAAAAATCAAACGAATATGACACTAAATATGCCTCATCCAGATTAACTGCCAAAATCTCATTTTTGTTTCTTGTGGTTTTCTCAAGCATTTTAAATAGCAATCTTAAATCAAGTACTGGCAAAACCATAATTTTTGACATAGAGTTATTGTTTAATTACAGTAAAAACCCTATCTGATCTCACTGCAAAATGCCAAACATCTAATATATCACTGATTCCCTTGGACTTACTGTGGAGACAGAATAATATAATTAAAATGACAAAAAGATTCATTTCAATCTGCAAAATATTAACTAAGTGCACAGTACATGCACAGTACTGTGCTAAACACTGCAACCAACATAAAGGGGTGGGCATTCCTAGTCATTTTAATCTCTAGTCTAATAAAGTTAACACCAGCATGCCCAATAAAATACCATAGGTTTGATAAGAGGTCTAGAAATAAGAGTACCAGTAAGAATCCAAGGAGAGAGGCATTTCACCTGTTAAATAAAAAGCTTATACAGTGACAGCTTCTTTAAAATTCTCAAAGGGCTATTATATATAGAAGAGGAAATAAATTCATTTTGTTTTGCTGCAAAAGCAGAAATGAGATCTATGGGAGGTAGTTGTACAGAGACTCATCAAAGCCAGCACTTCCCCAAGTTTATTCCATAGAGCATCAATCCCTCAAGCTACCTCTTAGAAAGCATTCCACGTTCCTATAAATTTAGTAAACATATGCAGGATATATACATAGTACATGTAATATTAGAGTTCCCCTGGGAGATAAAAATGTACATGAATACTAAGAAGTCCTATACTAAGAAAGTTTATTTAACTTTGCATAATTAAGTGTTCTTCAAATATTTCATCATATTTCTGCCGTTCTGCTGTTGCTGTGGGGCTTCCCTAGTGGCTCAGACGGTACAGAATCTGCCTGCAAGGCAGGAGACCCAGGTTTGATTCCTGGGTCAGGAAGATCCCCTGGCAAAAGGAATGGCAACCCATTACAGTATTCTTGCCTGGAGAAATCCATGGACAGAGGATCCTGGCAGGCTACAGTCCATGGAATCGCAAAGAGTTGGACACGACTGAGTGACTAACACTTTGCTGTTGCTGTACCTATTTTTGTTTTCGAAAATACTGAGAAATGCTTTTCTAAGGATGTCATACTGATCATAAATCTCAGAAAAGAAGGATTTCCCAGAAAACAGTAGAGTGATAGTGATTTTATATTATGCAGCTGGTATCTATCTCCTAGGTACAAAAATAAGCATAAAACATTTTCAATAAACAGAAGAAAAATAGTCCACTAAAATAACACATGGCATAGCTAATACTTTTAGGATTAAAATGAATTTCTAAATTTTGCTGAAAAGTTAAGAGAACTGAGTATAAACTCACAATGTGAAACTTTAAAAAAAACGAACAAATGAGTTTGGGAAAAATAAATAAATGTTAAGTCTTATGTTTAGATTTTGGTTGGATTTTTAATTATTAATATTCTCAGGAGAGAATGGAAAAACCTATGCAACTGTTTATATAAAGTCAGAATTTCAGTTTATTATAAATTGGAGAGTCAATCCTTAAAGGAATTTCATCACCAATATCATAAGCTATTTCCCTCAAGAAGGATGAATAGCCCATCAAGCCCTTAAGAGTAAAGGCAGATTGATATACTACCACATGAGCAGCCTGAGTCAACAAGCCTTTATCAAATGGAAACTCATAAAAAGTTCTATTCAAATCTAAGTTTGCTTGTAAGACCAACCAAGTAAGGAGAGATGAGGACACTGAAAGCATAGAAGAGAAGTAACATATTTAGCTCCTTCCTCTCCTGCACAGGTACCCAAGGATCATTAGATTCTGTTGATTCTCATTATTCATGGATTCTGTATCTGCAAAATTTGCCTACTTACTTATTTGTATTTTGGCCAGTCTTTCCAGTCATTCATGGACATTTGCAAAGAAGCAAAAACTGGGAATACCCAACATGCACATTCCCGACTGAGGCCAAACAAGGCCTTCTTGTTTCAGGTCTCATACTATAAACAAGTATCCTTCTTGCAGACTATTTAAGTGCAATGTTTACTGGATTTTTATCCTTAAATTTTTATTGGTGATTTCACTTGTGAAAATGACTCTCAAGCCATCAAGTGCTGTCTAGTGTTTCAAAGCAAAAGAAATTTATGATGTGCTTAATGGAGAAAATATGTGTGTTAGATATGCCTACTTTCAGGCATGAGATAGTGTCACTGACCAAGAGTTCAATGTTCATGAATCAACAGAATATACTAAATAAGGAGTCTTTAAGCACAAGCATACATAAAACAAAGTTACATATGATCAGTTAATAAATGTGACAAGAGGTTTGCAGGAACCTAATCCTGTACTTCTTCTAGGAACAATGGGTTCAGTTCACTTGTTAATTCAGTATCCATGATGACTTCATAGAACATAACTACACTGAATGAGAATGATCACAGTCATCCATTACCCTATAACACACTACCTTCAGGTTATATCAACCCATAAAGTTGGGGTTTGCTGAAAAGTTTTCAGAAATGAATGAATGTTGGTTAAATTTCTCATATAAGAGCCCTCATGAAATAATCATGTTCCTCTAGAAGAATGGATATTTCTAAGTTTGCTGTTAACTAAGTAGTGGTATACTCTGGGAAAAGTACATTGCTTTTAAATGGTGAATTCTCAGCTTACCAATCCAATTCATTGTCTTCAAAATTGATCCTCTATTCTCAGATGCAGAGTTCATACGCCCTTGATTTCCCAGATGTGAACATGGTAAAAGATTAATGTGAATCAATCACTATCCACAGAGTACTAAATATTATGTATAAGTAGTATAGCCTGAGAAGATCCTTAGACCATGCTTGCTTTACTTCATCTGTTCAAACTTGAAGCTTTTATAGAGACTTACTGAATGGAAATCATGTTTCCCTTTAGACTGACAGCTTGTCAGTCAAAAGAAAAGCTTTTAGGAACTTATCTCAAATCTGTTAGTTTTCTTTTTAGATGGGGATATATCCGTGTAGGACTTTAGAAATAACATGCTTGACTGGCAACTGTCTTTTGCTAGTCAAGATGACAGAGTCAATTAACTGAAGTCAATCAATACTGGTTGGTGTCTTCATGTAAAGTAATACTAAGTTTTCAAATACAAAATACATAGATGTTAGGTGGATTACTGAAGAAGGAAATGGCAGCCCACTCTAGTACTCTTGCCTGGAGAATTCCATGGACAGAGGAGCCTGGCGAGCTATGGTCCATAGGGTTGCAAAGAGCTGGACCCAACTGAGTGGCTAACACTTTCACTTTTCAGGTGGACTATATTTTTGTTTTAATAGACTTGATAAGTTAAGTCATCTAAAACTTAATTGTGATCCAAACGGCTTTAAGGGTGATCACCTAGAGAGGAAAAAGAAAATGTTATTTCTTTGAAGGCATATTTGGTTACTCCTCTATGTGCTCAGTTTTCTGGAGAGTGAAAAGTGGAAGAAGTTTCTGGTTTCTCCTATGGGTCATGAGGAACACCCACCCACTCATCTCCGAACAGTACCATGACCACCATGTCTTTGCCAAAGAGTTAGCTCTCAGTTTTTCTCTTCTGGAGAAAGACTGTCACCTTGAAAGGTGACACCTCAAGAATGTCACCTTGAACTCCAGGACTGACTTCTGAATGCAGACAAAGAAAATACTGTATACAAGAAATGGAGAAAGAGACCTTACTTTTCAAACTCAAAATAACCACATCTGAAATTCAAGACTCACTAATCCCTCTCTTTTATACTCTCCTTCAGTCCAGATGGTAACACTAGAGATGTTATAAAACATTCTATACCTGTACCCACTCTTTTTACTCTTGTGAGTCTCAAGGGACAATAGCATTCCTTCCCTTCTATCTTTCCCCTTGAAACCTTAAAAGACAGACAACTCTCAGGGCAAACTATGTGAACAGCTCAAATTAAGAACTAGTCATTCAATAGTATGTGCCTTCTGATTACAATTACAAAGTTATAGTGTCAAAAGATGTTTCATGAATGTTTCAGGAAAGATGGGACATAGTGGAACAGATTAAATGACACATCAAGGAAAATCAGACAAGTCCAGAATGTGAACCATTCCACTAGAAAGGTGTTTTCTTTAAAAGGTCAACTGCAAGGAAAACTGTTTTAAATCTTTTGGGACAATTTCAGAGATGTAAATAGGAGCAGTATTAGAGTAATTGCTATTAATTTTCTTTGTCATGAAAATTATGATTCAACTATACAGGAGCAGGACCTTTTTCATGAAATGCTTACTGAAGAATCGCAGGCTGATGTTTAAAACTGACATGAAACCTATCACTCAGTTCAGTTCAGTTCAGTCGCTCAGTCGTGTCCGACTCTTTGCAACCCCATGAATCACAGCACGCCAGGCCTCCCTGTCCATCACCAACTCCCCGAGTTCACTCAGATTCATGTCCACTGAGTCAGTGATGCCATCCAGCCATCTCATCCTCTGTTGTCCCCTTCTCCTCCTGCCCCCAATCCCTCCCAGCATCAGAATCTTTTCCAATGAGTCAACTCTTCGCATGAGGTGGCCAAAGTACTGGAGTTTCAGCTTTAGCATCAGTCCTTCCAAAGAACACCCAGGGCTGATCTCCTTCAGAATGGACTGGTCGGATCTCCTTGCAGTCCAAGGGACTCTCAAGAGTCTTCTTCAACACCACAGTTCAACCAATAAAACTTGTGGATTTCTGGACACTGAAATATGAATTACTGCATTAGAAGAATTTCAGGAAAAAAAGTAAAACTTAAGGCTAGAAAAAATATGGCTACACTCACATATTAAATGTATATCTGTAAAATAAAGCACTAAGGTAGAAATGCAGTGGTAAAGAACAAAAAAGAAGAAACAGAAGTCAAGCCCTGGTCAGGCAAATGTTACAGCAGGGATAATAATTAGTCTTAATGTGCAGAATTAGAAATCATTAATAAAAAGATATAGATAATAAAAACAAAAGACTCTGAAAAGTGGTATTAGAAAAGCATCAGGTTCAGCAGTCTTTATTTTGTCTTTTCAAAGAAACAGCTTTTGGTTTTCTTGATTTTTCTCCATTGACTTCCTATTTTCAAATTCATAGATTTATTTCTGCTATCATTTTTATTATTTCTTTTCTTCTACTTACTTTGAATTTAATCTGCCTTTCTTTTTCTAGTTTCCTGAGGTAGAAGCTTCTACTATTGA
>SJYT01012792.1:706293-756053 GCA_006410635.1 Cephalophus harveyi
TTCTATCTGAGCACTATTTTCACTGAATCCCACAAATTTTTATAAATTGTTTTCTTTCATTAAGCTCAAAATAATTTAAAATTTCTCTTGAGATTTCTTCTGATTCATATATTATTTAGACATGTATCATTATTCTTTACTAAAAAAATTAAGACCCAAGAAGTAAGGTAGCTTATAAGGGTCAAAATGAACATTGGTCATAGATTTTTATATACATATGTTTTTTCTTTCAAATTTTACTACACAGGTGAATAAACATTCTAAATTAAAAACAAAAATTAGAAGTTTAGTAAAACATTATGAAATGAAACACTGTTAACTATGTCTTTTAAAATAATAACTTGTAACTGACTTTACTATGTAGAAAACAGTATCCTTAACACCAGCACTTTACCTTCAGTCAGAAACAAATTCCTGAATTTTCGTGCAATTCTGGTCCATATCACCATGCTCCCTGCCCATTTTCCCTAACTTCTATTTTTAACTCTTTCAAAAATTATATTAGGTAAACTATTACATAGTAACATTAATTTTTATTTGATATTGATCTGTATGACTTATACTGAAACACAAAGACCTCAAATAGCCAAAACAATCTGGAGACAGAAAAACAGAGCTGGAGAAATCAGACTTCCTGACTTCAGACTATGCTACAAAGCTACAGTCATCAAAGCATTACATACCGTACAGGCACAAAAACAAATACATAAATCAATGTCATAGGACAGAAAGCCAGAAATAAACCCACACATGTATGTCAATTACTCTATGACAAAGGCGGCAAGAATATACATGGATAAAAGGCAATCTCTTCAATAAGTGGTGCTGGGAACACTGGAGAGCTACACATAAAGAATGAAATCAGGGCATTTTTTAACACCATACACAGAAATAAACTCAAAATGCATTAAAGACTTAAAGGTAAGACTGGATATTATAAAACACTGAGAGGAAAAATCAGGTAGGACACTCTCTCACATAAACTGGAACACTAATTTTTTGGATCCATCTTCTACAGTAATGGAAATAAAAATACAAATGAGACCTAATTAAACTTAAAATCTTTTGTACATCAAAGGAAACCATAAACAAGACAAAAGGGCAGCCTACAGAACATGAGAAAGTATTTGCAAACAATGCAACCAACAAAGGATTGATCTCCAAAATATATAAACTCATAGCTCAATATAAAATAAAACACACAACCCAATAAAAAAATGGGCAGAAGATCTGTATAGATATTTCTCCAAAGAAGATATAGAGATGGCCAAAAGGCACGTGAAATGATGTTCAATGCTGCTAATTATTAGTGATTTAGTTACACACACACACACACACACACTGTTGAAATGAACACACTGTAAATCAGCCATACGTCAATTAAAAAACTGTTTTGAAAAAACCTAATTTTAAAAAATTTAAATGCAATAAATCACTTTTTCTTTTGCTTTATACCACTTCATTTTACAAAAGACCTACATTATTAGTACGTGCTTTCACTAACCAAAAAAAAAAAAAAACCCAACTCTGAAGAGTATTTTAGCTTTTATTAAAAAAAGGTAATTGCCTTTGATTTAGACCATTTCTCCTTACAAAAGGTTTCACAACACAATCTACTTTTGCATAAGAAGGAAACCTGTAATGTAATTTCTTCTGTAAGTACTGGCAAGAACTCACCAGAAAAACCATCTGGGTCTACACATTTCTTTTTTGAAAAGTTTTAAACTATGAATTAAATTTCTTTAACAGTTTTAAGACTAGTTACAATAATCTTTTTCTTCTTGGGTGAGTTTATGTAACTCTGTTAAGGAATTAATCTATTTCAAACAATTGGGCCACTTCACCTAATTTGACAAATTTATGTCCATATAGTTGTTCCTAGTATTTCTACCATCCCTTGGATTCTTGTGGGGTCTGTAGTGAAATTCCTTCATCTGACACTGGTTCTATATGTCTTCTCCCTTTTTTGGTCAATTTTGCTAGAAACTACCAATTTTGTTATCAATTTTTGGTTTTACTGACTTTTGCTGTCCTCCTGCTTTGAATTTCATTCATTTCTCCTCTTATTTGGATTTATTTTATTCTCTTCTGTCTAGTTTTTGAGACAGAAACATACAGATTTATGCGCTTTCTTTTTTTTCCTAATGAAAGCACTAAATACAGTAAGTTTTCTCATAAACACTGACGGTACAGCATATATTTTGACATGATATATATTTTCAGTCTCGTTCAGTTCAAAGTATTTTTTAATTTCCTCTGAGGCTTCTTCTTTTAGCCAATAGATCATTCAGAAGTCTGCTATTTAATTATCTTGGAGCTTGGAGATTTTCCTTTTATCTCTGTTTTTAATTTTCAGTTCATTTCCACCATAGTCTGAGAACATACTTTGTGTTCAATTCTTTTAAATTTAAGATTTTTATTATGACCAATTTTATCTTGATATATCCATGTGTACTTGAAAAGAATGTACACTCTGCTATTGCTGGGGTAAAGTATTCTTGTAATATCAATCAGATCTAGTTGGTGGATAGCGTTGTTTAGTCACTCTGTACCCTTATGATGTCTGTCTGCTACTTCGATCTGTTCCTAAGAAAGTCATGTTGAAGACTTCAACTGTAATTGTTAAGCTCTCTATTTCTCCTTTAAGTTCTGTCAGATTTTGTTTCATGTATTTTTAAGTTCTGTTGTTAGGCATGCAAACAATTAAGATTGGTAAGTTAATCCTTCTGTCAATGTACATCCCATTCTTTATCCTAGGTTGTTTCAAAGTTTATTTTGATTGCTTAATATAACCACTAGTTTTCTTTGGGTTGGTGTTTGCCGGATATATCTTTTAACCCACCTATATTATTTTATTGGAAGTAAATTTCTAAAGCAAATAATAGGGTCATTTTATAATGGACGCTAATGATCGAAAAAGCAAGAGAGTTCCAGAAAAATATCTATTTCTGCTTTATTGACTATGCCAAAGCCTCTGACTGTGTGGATCACAATAAACTGTGGAAAATTCTGAAAGAGATGGGAATACCAGATCACCTAACCTGCCTCTTGAGAAACCTGTATGCAGGTCAGGAAGAGTAGGTTGAGGCTGTACATTGTCACCCTGCTTATTTAACTTCTATGCAGAGTACATCATGAGAAATGCTGGGCTGGAAGAAGCACAACCTGGAATCAAGATTGCTGGGAGAAATATCAATAAGCTTAGATATGCAGATGACACCACCCTTATGGCAGAAAGTGAAGAGGAGTTAAAGAGCCTCTTGATGAAAGTGAAAGAGGAGAGTAAAAAAGTTGGCTTAAAGCTCAACATTCAGAAAACGAAGATCATGGCATCCGGTCCCATCACTTCATGGCAAATAGATGGGGAAACAGTGGAAACGGTGTCAGACTTTATTTTGGGGGACTCCAAAATCACTGTAGATGGTGACTGCAGCCATGAAATTAGAAGACCCTTACTCCTTGGAAGAAAAGTTATGACCAACCTAGATAGTCAAAAGCAGAGACATTACTTTGCCAACAAAGTTCTGTCTAGTCAATGCCATGGTTTTTCCAGTGGTCATATATGGATGTGAGAGTTGGACTGTGAAGAAAGCTGAGAGCTAAAGAATTGATGCTTTTGAACTGTGGTGTTGGAGAAGACTCTAGAGAGTCCCTTGGACTGCAAGGAGATCCAACCAGTCCATTCTAAAGGAGATCAGCCCTGGGTGTTCTTTGGAAGGAATGATGCGAAAGCTGAAACTCCAGTACTTTGGCCACCTCATGAGAAGAGTTGACTCATCGGAAAAGACTCTGATGCTGGGAGGGATTGGGGGCAGGAGGAGAAGGGGACGACAGAGGATGAGATGGCTAGATGGCATCACCGACTTGATGGACGTGAGTTTGAGTGAACTCGGGGAGTTGGTGATGGACAGAGAGGCCTGGCATGCTGCGATTCATGGGATCGCAAAGAGTCAGACACAACTGAGCGACTGAACTGAATTGAATGATCTTTTAATTGATATGTCTAAAGCATTTAAAATTTTAAAGTAATTACTGACAGGTCAAAATTTATATCTACCATTTCATTGTTTGTTTTCTGCTAGTTCCCTTTTGCATTTAGCAATTTTTAAGTTCCACTTTATCCATTGTGATTCTAAATCATATTTTGTAAACAGTGGTTGCAGAGACAACAATATACATATTAATATTGAACCTTTCAGCATCTATTTAAAATCAGTATTTTACCACTTAATAGATGTATTACACTATATTCATTGAAAAACTCATCAATGTTGTCATTCTTGTTAACTATCAAATATATTTTAAAGAACTCAATCTATGATATTTACACAGATATTTACCATTCCTGTTGATCTTTTATTTCTGATGTCCAAGTTTCCTTCTGGTATCATTTTCCCTTCTGCCGTAAGGACATTCTTTAGCAAATTTTAGATCTGGTCTTCTGGCAATGAATACTTCCCAGTTTTCCTTCATCTGAATATGTCCTTATGTCACTCTCATCCTTAAAAAATATTTTTGCTGGTTATGGACAATTCTTTTCTTTAAGCACTTTAAGAAATTTTGCCTCTTTCTTCTTACCTCCATGGTTTCTGATGAGAATTCCTTAATCGCTGTTCTCTCAGAGGTAATATGTCATTTTTCTCTGGTTGCTTTCAAGATTTTTTTCCTGTTTTTTTCTTTTCTTCCCCAAGGCTCTGTTGAATTTTTAAAATTTCTTCCCCCCTGCTATTGAGTTATCCAGTGGGTTTTTCTGACTTACTGCAGTTTTCATTTCTAACAATGCCTTATCCTTTTTATATATTCTCTTTCTCTGCAGAGACTTTCGACTTTTCCATTTATTGGAACAGCATCCACAATAGCTCACTGGAACATTCATAAAATAGTTTCAATAAAGTCTCTGTCATATAATTCCAACATCTCTATCATGATGGTATATGTTGATCACCTCTTCACATGTCAACTGAAGTTTTCCTGTTTCTTTATATGTTAGGTAATTTTGGACTGTAATCTGGACATTTAAAATATGTTATATAATTGTGGCTCTTGTTTAAATTCAGTGGTTAATGTTAATATTTTTCTTTTAATAGATGATTAGGTTCAGAATGCAAGTTTTAGCATGGCTTCGATGGCTATGGTTCCATTATCAATTCAATTTTCAAAGCCTTTGCTGTGCTATTTGAATTTGTGCCACTCTGTATTATCAAATAATCAGTCTAGGACTTGGGCAGTAGTCTGTTACTTCCATGTATATACAGCTGGGGCACAAGCACAGTAATCCATAAAAAACTTAATGGAATTGTTTTCCCAAATTTCTCCCTCTACATAATCTCAATACTTTCAAATTTCACTAGGCATCCCTTTCCACTTCTTCAGTCAGAACCTGGGGCTTCAGGTAATCTGCTTGTCCACACAGTTCTGTTACTGTACTTGCTCTGGGGACCAATCAGCAGAAGGACAGAAAAAGCAAGGTGGTGGTGGGGGCACCACTACTAACAGACTGTAGGTTTGTTAGTTGGTTTGTTAGTTCGAGAGGAAGATTCTCACCCTCAGTGTCGTGGCTGCAGGCTATTGACATCACTGCAGGGTTACTTAGGACTTCAAAATGAGAACAGAGAAAAACGGGGAAAGAAAGACAGAATTTCCGCATTCACACTAAGCATTATCTTTCCCACACCTTCAGCCAGAACTAGGGGGCTCTTTTTTGGAGCTCTCTGTCCATACCTAAGTGCTCACTTGTAGCCCGCAGATTGTGTTCAATTCAGCTTCAGGAATACCAGAGGGAAAAACAAAGGTAAACTAAGCACCAGTTTGATATTTTACATTCTAGTCTTCTTTCCCAATCTAACATGTTATTATTTATTCTTCAGAGTCCTCAAAACAGCTGCTTCATCCATTCTGTCTGGATCTTATAAATGCATTCAGAAGAAGAAATAAGGTGTGCATGCTTAATATATCATATATGAAAATGAAACTAACCTCTAACTTCTATTCTCAATACTCAATTCTAATACATGGACTCTACAAATAACCTTATCAGAAGATATCAGTAATCTAAAATTTAAAAAATAGTCCTGTGAGTTCTCCTTCCATTAAAAAAAAAATCTCTAATTCACACAATAAGTAATTAATGAAAAGATAGTCATAACACTACTAAAAAGTTTTTATGATTATAGACTACCTCTGCAAGCTTCAAAACTTTATAGAGCACTATCAGAAAAGAAGGACTCCATTTAAGACACAAATAATTGAAAAGAAATCCTACATTCATGGATCGAAAGAATATTGATAAAATGTCCTTACAACTCAAAGCCATCTACAGATACAATTCAATTCCTATCAAGATTCCAATGGTATTCTTTTTTACAGAAATAGCAAAAACAATCCTTAAACTTATACAAAGCACATATCTGATTAGGCATTAAAACCAAAATATATAAAGAACTCATATACTTTAAAATAAATCCAATTAAAACTGGGCAAGGACCTGAACAGACAGTTTTTCAAAGACGATATCAAAACAGCCAAAATGTACATGAAAAGTGCACAACATCACTAATCAGTCAGTTCAGTTCAGTCGTATCTGACTCTGCAACCCCACGGACTGCAGAACACTATATTTCCCTGTCCATCACCAACTCCCAGAGCTTGTTCAAACTCATGTCAACTGAGTCAGTGATTCCATCCAAGCATTTCATCCTCTGTCATCCCCTTCTTCTCCTGTCTTCAATCTTTCCCTACATCAGGGTCTTTTCAAACGAGTCAGGCTTCACATCAGGTAGCCTGGAGCTACATCAAGTACTGGAGCTTCAGCATCAGTCCTTCCAATGAATATTCAGGACGGATTTCCTTTAGGATGGACTGACTGGATCTCCTTGCAGTCCTAGGGACTCTCAAGAGTCTTCTCCAACACCACAGTTCAAAATTCTTCGGCACTCAGCTTTCATTACAGTCCAACTCTCACATCTATATGTAACTATTGGAAAAAACAGCTTTGACTAGACAGACCTTTGTTGGCAAAGTAATGTCTCTGCTTTTTTATATGCTGTCTAGGTTGGTCATAGCTTTTCTTCCAAGGAGCAAGCAAATTCATAGAAAAAGAGATTAGGCTTGTGGTTTCCAGAGGAGGGAGGAGATAGAAAGAAGGTGGTCAAAAAGTACAAAATTAAGTAGACAAATAAGCACTGAAGATGCAATATACAGCATGATAATCACAGTTAACAATGCTTATATCTTAAAGTTGCTTAGAATGTAAATCCTAACAGTTCTCATCACGAGGAAAAAACATTTTTTTCTTTTATTTTGTATCTTCATGAAATAATGGGTATTAATTAAATTTACTGTGGTAATCATTCACATTATATGCCAGTCATTATGCTGTATGATGACATGAAATGTCAATAATATCTCTATAAAACTGAAAGAAAAAGATTTTAATAAAAATGTTTAAATGTTATGGTGTCTGTAATATTATTAAATATAATTATAAAACAATTAAGATGATAAAAGCATAAAGTGGTATTTATAATTAAACCTAAGAGATGCAGCTTATCCAACTTTGTATCTTCCTGTGTTCTTTCCCTCAGGAGTACTGTTTCAAAATTAAATATTTTAAAATATAAAAAAGGACGCTGCTTCCTTGCTCTTTACGTAAACTGCAATACTATGATGGGGACATCACCAGGTATTTATGTGGGTGATCCATTTACAGCTGACTAGTTAAGAGTCATCATTCAATGAAATGTTAAATAACTTTCAGTAGTAGACTCATATTAAAATCATTAAGGACATATTTTCTTTCAAACAATGATCCTTAAACTCTTCCAAACTGGCTCCTGACTGAGAAATTAAAAGTTTTAAAATTTAGTTTTAAAAAACAACAAAAAAGGTCAAAAGCAGAGAGAATATGTCAATAAAACTTAAGTGGGCTTAGATTTGAAGCAAGACAAAGTTTAAGGAGGTCAATTTTTTTTTTTAATGAAGGGAATCATCAACAAAGGTGTCTATCTCTATAATACTCTAAAAACTTCTCTGTTGACCTGTTTCAACCAACTTCTTTTTCTCCATTCTAAGTGTTATAACCATCAACTCTTGTACATGTATTAGTCAATGACCATAAATTTAAAAGGAGCACTATAATACAACTGTTTATTTATATGAGATTCAACTGTGTGGTTCTGGCAAAAGAATTTCAAACAAATTGAGGTATATAAAAATTAGTATTGCTCTTCATTTCTTTAAAAAATATTAAATGCTTTGCCATAAAAACTTATTAACCCTAAATGTGTCTTAAATGTTTAGACCATCATCATTTAATTAGTAGGCAGGTCTCTGTATCCACAGACTAAAGAAGACATTTTTCATAATGCATACTAATGAGATCTTACTTCCTCCAAACTTTATTTAAATCAGCCCATACTACTGTTAACCAATTAAAATTTTGAATTGAATCTAAGTTAATAAAGTATAATATAGCAATTACAATCACATGGAAGATAACATAAGGTTGCAAATTTAATACATTTCTATGCAAGTTTAATATTCAGCTTTTTCCTATGCCCCTAGATATGGACAACCACTCAATCTTGCCCAGTGTGAAGACACACTCACTGGATGGGAAGGGAGGATTGATGAAGGCCAAAGAGAGAAAAAAAAGCAAAGGAATCAGGGAAAGACAGACATATAAGTCAGTTCAAATCTTTTACCATTAGTGGAAAAACAATTTAGTGAGTGAGGCAATGGATCAGGAATATCCTATTTCATTCCACGACCCAATCCCATATAAGGGGCCTGGAAACTTAAAGCAAACGCCTGAGAATTTAGTAAACAAATCTCAAGAGAGATGAGAAATTTTTAATTTAGGTGTTATAGTCAAAGTTATTAATAAATTCTTAAAAGTTTGGCAGTATTCCAAAATGCACTCCAAGAAGAACACATTGGCCCACTGAGAAACACATACCACTATGTTGCAAATTCTGCAGGCAGGATGCTATCGGCCAAGAAATATGCAGATCAGTATCAAAAACAGCAAATCTCTCCATGTTAAAAACTAATTATAACTTTTTTCTTATTAAAATAAGTACTTACAGTATTACAGGCAACACAAGCTATGAAATTCAATCTAGAATTTACCACTCAAATGTGTGGATTCAATATTTTTAAACTGCTGGTTAAAGGGCAAATAAAAACACAAGCATCCTGTCCCTCTAAATGTTCCTATCAAATACAAACATAATAAAGAAAAATTATCTTAATACAAAGCTTGCTTTGAACAAGCTTCATTTATAAGTGCCTGTGAGTCTATAAGTAAGTTTGTGACTATGTCCCAAAAACGGAGGCACAACACAGGCTTTTGTATCCTATCATTAGAGATACAGCTTGACATAACAGCATGCAATCTTACTTTAAATTTACTGTTCTGCTCCAAACACATTTTCTTTCACTGAAGGTACCATAAATAATGATAAGAGTTAACTGGAAAAGCTTTGCACATAAAACGAAAACAGAAACTATAATATTTACACACATGCACAAAAACTAAACAATGAACAGTATCACTGCAATACCAACAGCAGTATTTCCCTCCTGAATACATTTTAAGATTCATCATTATCTTAGGATAAGACAAGAAAAAGTACTTTTTTGACATTTACTTTAGCTTATTTTTTCCTATCTTTTTCATCTTTACCCCTTTACATTCATATGTAACTTAATAATATAACATTCATATAATATTCATATAATATAATAATGTTCATATAAAATAATTTAGCTTTGTCTCTGAAGTTAGAAAAATGGATACTGAAAAGGGAACACAGCCAGGTCAAGGAAAACTAGATTTAGGAGGGCAGCGTTAACATTTTAAGGCTACATAACACCTTCAGGTAGGTCCAACATCTCCTACACAATATCCTCATCTAGCATCAGACCCAAGTTTAACACTAAGGCTGAATAATGCTCACTTCTAAGCTCAGCCAGTTCTACTCCGGAGACAACAAGTACCATAATTAACTAAGTCAGGGTCAGCACTCCCTCTAGGAACCAGCAAACTACTTCCTGAAGCAGTAAGACTACCATTCCAATCTGGCTCCTTGGGTTTTTAACAGAGGCTGGCTCAGTGCCCTTTAAGTAGTAATGTCAATAACTCTTAAAGACACACACACACACACACACACACACACACACACTGATATATAAATAAAATAGAGGCAAACAGTCTTCTAAAGCCCAATGTGTTAAACTATTAACACATCTGATGGGCCAAATCCAGACGGCTAACTTTTTTTAAGTCTCACAAGTTAAGGATGGTTTTTACACTTTTTAAATGGTTATAGAGTTCAAATGGTTATGAGAATCTGTATCTTGAATTTTGCTCTGGCCCTGCAAAGTTTAAAACATTTTACTATCTGGCCCCAAAGTTTTCAGGAAAACTGTGCCAACTTCTTCTTCAAAGCAAAAACTATGTTCCCCTATAAATTCTAGCTATAGCATGTAAATATGATTATAAAGAACCAGTATTTCCAATGTTAAAATCTAACACCATTTGAGAAGCAGCATGATCTCCATTTATATGTTTGTATAAACATGTATAACATATTACATATACACATGAAAAACAGCAGGAATAAAAGCAAAATCAAAATGTCAAAATGTAGTTAACGTATCTTGGTAAATGGCATTTTCAATTTTTCTGCACTTTCCAAATCTTCTAAAAGTGACTGTATCTTTGTTACAACCAGTAAATAGTTTCAAAAGATTACAGTATACTTTTATAAGAACTTATAGAACAAAAATATCAGTGACCTGAACTGTAGTCATGTGGTTACTTACATACAGGTTCAGTAACAGTTTGCTATTCACCAATATCTATATAGCAAACTGTTAAGAACTAAAATAATGCTTTTACATCTTTCAACACATAAAAAAGAGAAGTTCCTCTGTTTTGCTTATCAGAAGTCAGAGGCATTGATCTGAACTCAGTCACTAATTCAGGCACCTGTCTCTTATACACATCTAGATGTGTATAAGAGACAGCTCTGTACCCTTATGATGTCTGTCTGATGTTCTGAAATAAAAATTAATCTTCACTTTATGGTTTATTTCCTGGGTTTTTCTTGAAAATGTACATAAGTCTTACTTCTAAATGATGTCAAAGTCCAAATGTAATTCTCTGAAAGCATAAATTTAAATTAGAGTACCACATTATCAGACTACCAACAACAGCTTGTCTTTCCAAGTGCCACTCATGTTTCTATCCTCTATGTGAAAGTATTAGTCACTCAGTTGTGTCCGACTCTACGATCCATGGACTGTACCCTGCCAGGCTCCTCTGTCCATGGAATTCTACAGGCAAGAATACTGGAGTGGACTGCCATTTCCTTCTCCAGGAGATCTTCCTAACCCAGGGATCAAACCCGAGTCTCCTGCACTGCAGGCGGAATTGCTTACCCTTTGAATCACTGGGAAAGCCCATTCCCTTTACAATACAACATTCATTGGTTTAAAAATAAAAAACTAATTTCATTAAAATGTAAAAATACCAGCTTTTCAAAGTAAAAATTATTGATCATGCCATGCACCAAAACTATTACAATGTGATAAAGATTCCATAGCTACTTAACACAGACTAGAGCCTTCAGTTCAGTTCAGTCGCTCAGTCGTGTCAGACTCTTTGCAACCCCATGAATTGCAGCACGCCAGGCCTCCCTGTCCATCACCAACTCCCGGGGTTCACCCAAACTCATGTGCATTGAGTTAGTGATGCCATCCAGCCATCTCATTCTCTGTCGTCCCCTTCTCCTCCTACCCCCAATCCCTCCCATTATCAGAGTCTTTTCCAATGAGTCAACTCTTCGCATGAGGTGGCCAAAATACTGGAGTTTCAGCTTTAGCATCATTCCCTCCAAAGAACACCCAGGGCTGATCTCCTTTAGAATGGACTGGTTGGATCTCCTTGCAGTCCAAGGGACTCTCAAGAGTCTTCTCCAACACCACAGTTCAAAAGCATCAATTCTTCGGCGCTCAGCTTTCTTCACAGTCCAACTCTCACATCCATACATGACTACTGGAAAAACCATAGCCTTGCCTAGACGGACCTTTGTTGGCAAAGTAATGTCTCTGCTTTTGAATATGCTATCTATGCTGTCAGAACTTTCTTTCCAAGGAGTAAGCATCTTTTAATTTTATCGTTGCAATCACCATCTGCAGTGATTTTGGAGCCCAACTAGAGCCTTTATTTCATATAAAACAGCAGCTATGTGAGTTGCCCTCCTCTTCCTCTTCTCTTGACAAGCAAGCACTTGAGACATCTTAAGAAACTTAAAACATCTATTCAGAAAACAAAAACCACACTCTGCAGCCTCTGTTAGAATAATTCAAAGGCAAAGACTTAATTTCAATACTGAATTACTGTACTTATAAGCTGACATCAAAATTCAAGTATCCTCAAAAACTTATCTTACATACGTTTACTAATATTACAAATCCGAATCCTTTTGTTATCAAGGAGAACCAAATACCATCAAAAATTCCAAAGATAAGTTACTCATTTAAGAGAAAACAGATTTTTTAAGACTTTTTGTTTCATCCAAAATAAGTCTATCCTGTTAAATTTTACATATAAACAAGTTTTGTCAGAATTGTATTTAATTAGTTTGTTAGATTAACAACATCTCTCACATAACAACATCTCTATACTAAACAGAAAATTTTGTCATGGAGAAGACTCTTGAGAGTCCCTTGGACTGCAAGGAGATCCAACCAGTCCGTTCTGAAGGAGATCAACCTTGGGATTTTTTTGGAAGGAACGATGCTAAAGCTGAAACTCCAGTACTTTGGCTACCTCATGCGAAGAGTTGACTCATTGGAAAAGACTCTGATGCTGGGAGGGATTGGGGGCAGGAGGAGAAGGGGACGACCGAGGATGAGATGGCTGGATGGCATCACGGACTTGATGGATGTGAGTCTGAGTGAACTCCGGGAGATGGTAATGAACAGGGAGGCCTGGCGTGCTGTGATTCATGGGGTCGCAAAGAGTCGGACACGACTGAGCAACTGAACTGAAGTCTAGGCTTACTTTTTTGAAAAAACTGCAGACGTGTATTCAGTAGCTCAAGTACAAAGGACCCTTCATGTACAAGGATATACAAAGGTAATTCAATTCTATAGTCAACAACCTTGTTTAAAATTTTCAAAATTAACTTATTCTAAGATATGGAGAAATTTAATAGATTATAAAATTGTTGGTACATTTCTATTTCTGGTGTCTGCCATAATAAAAACTAAGGGTTTAAGCTGAGCTGCTTCTCTTACTTAAAAAAATTTTCCACAGTCAGCAACTTACAACAGGACATACTGTAATACCAAAATGGAAACTACTTAATCAACATTTCCTCATGGAAACACAGATCATACATAACAGTCTATAAGGGTAAAGTTTTATTTTTTAAAGTAGTACTTAAATTTTATTTAGCAACACAAGTTCAATTTTTTTCTGTGGTTCTGTCAACACACCCAGTTACTTTTAGTCAACATTGAAAATACCATATCAAAACACTGAAATGTAAGCAGCAAAATAAAGCATGTAAGGCAATTTTTTATAATGAATAAAACTGTATTTTCACCTTTTTAGAACACAGGTCACTGTTGTCTCAAGTCCTATGGAATAAATATTACCCTGTCCTCTTGCTATGTGTCTGTAAAACTGTTTCTATGAAGAATTTAAGCCATGTAGAAAATCCAACAGTATGTGAATCATCCAATCCACAAATCTTTCACATTTCCAGTTTCAAATTACAGTCATCTACAGTATCACAAAAAGCTGACAAAAGATTGAAAACTGTAGGGCATAATTTCAAAATGTTCCTCTTCCCTTTCTGCCCACTCTCAAAACCAAGCAGTTTAATAAACAACAAAAACCTCATAACTAAAATTACCTCAACCTCGTAGTTGGTCTAGTTAGTTTTACCACATAATAATTTCTAAATTCTATCATTTAAAAAACACTAGAAGAAATAACTTCTTTGGTCACGGAGCTCCTCATTAAAATAGGAAAACAAATTAATCAGAATTAAACAGGCTATAGTACAATTCATAAGGCTTTGTATCCCAAAAGGAATTTAAAAAGTAGATTTCAGTTAATTATACATCATGGGATAAATAAAGATACACTATAGGGTCAACCATCCTTCACTAAGTGCTATTTGGTAACCCTAAATTACATGGCTTAAATTTTTTTAGCACATTTTTTCTGAAAATGAGAACTATAGTTACAAGCATATGTATTTAGATTTGGGCTATGAGAAAAGAGAGAATTTGACAATGCAAATTTGCTACCATCCACATATCTAGATAAACAAACCAGGTAAGCCAAAATAAATCACAATATACATATGAAGACTGGGGAGACCCAAGGGAAGCAATATTAATTTGGTTTCTGACTCACACTTTTAAATAATCCCTTGCAATACTTCTCATTCAATTGCCTCATTCTTTCTGCTTCCTCTTCACAACTAAGCTCATTTCCTAAGAGCTTTCGTTTTGCAGAAATCAGCATTTATTGACCTCGCAAAGTACATACAAATGCTGTTGTCAGCAAAGAACACAGGGATTGGAGAAAAAACATCATAGAAGTACTGAAGGATATGAAAGTTTATCTTCTCATACAGAAATGTGAAAAGGTTCAGGGTCTTAAATTTAAGAAATACTAAAGATTTTGATATTTAAAAAGAAATAGAGCATTCTAACCTAAGAGTTCATTTCATCTGATTCAGGGTCTAATATCATTTGTTTTACAACTGAGTAGCAAAGTAATTTCTATCACATTTACTGATAAGCAATATTATAGAGTATTTCTCAAAGTGTCTTAGAACAATCTTACAAAGGTCCTTACAAACAAAAGTGCAAGTCTCTTGAGGTCATCTGACATCTCATGAGACTTCATAATGGGATGGTGTTAATACCCAATGCCCTGGTCTATTTCGGATTTGGATCATTAGTTCTGCTTACCTAAATTACTACTACCACTACAACTGGCTCAGCCATTCTTCACTTCCTGTGTTCAACCTTAGTCCACACAATAATTATTAAATAAGCAAAGTGAAACTGCTTCTTTGGGTAACTATAGAGCACCAAAAACATTTCATGCTCCTTTAGGATTAGTAAAAGAGTAGTTTAAGACATGGTCTGTTTTGATCGTTGATTTTTTTTTTTTTTTTACTATTATTTTGTATGGCACACACAATGTTCTGGTTGTAATTTACACAGAATTTTCAGGTAAATCTCTTGCAAGAGAATTTGTTAGTGATAAGCTTAAGTGCTAACAAAGCTGTCACATCATGTTAGTAATCAAACTTGAGTCAACACAAGGATGAAAGAGCTACACAGACCCACATAGCCACTCCCGGTCTCCCTATCCCCACTCCCTGTCTCCCTATCCCTACCCAGTCCCTACCATGCACGAACACACTTCTCTCCCCTGTTCTCCCCGCCCCCACCTTCCCTCTCTCCCACCTCTGACACACACACCAACACAACAGGCACATGTTTCCCTAAACTTTTATATATGTACACATATGTATGTATACTGTATATTTTTTTATATATACACATCATCTCAGACATATATATGGTTCATAAAAATGAAAACATAAAGATCTTCCTCTCTGCATAGGAAAATGTTCTACAGATCTGTGGGAATATTAAAACAAAGAGGAAGAGGTCCGTAATCCCTGATCAAAAAATTCTAAAAATCAAATCATCCTGAAACCCAAACTTTTATGTAACTTATTTGGTGGTAAAATCTAACCTTAACTAAAACAAGGATAGTCCACTTTTGTCCCACACAATGTGCATGTTAGGACGTTTCAATTCAAAATTACTACTGTATATGATTACAAGCTCTTCCATAGATCTCCCAGGGAATGTTACACAATATATAGTCAGTCAGTTCAGTTGCTCAGTCATGCCCGACTCATTGCGACCCAATGTATTGCAGCACGCTAGGACTCCCTATCCATCACCATCTCCCGGAGTTCACTCAAACTCATGTCCATCGAGTCAGTGATGCCATCCAGCCATCTCATCCTCTGTTGTCCACTTCTCCTCCTGCCCCCAACCCCTCCCAGCAGCAGAGTCTTTTCCAATGAGTCAACTCTTCGCATGAGGTGGCCAAAGTACTGGAGTTTCAGCCTCAGAATCAGTCCTACCAATGAACACCCAGGACTGATCTCCATTCTAAAGGAGGTTGGATCTCCTTGCAGTCCAAGGGGCTCTCAAGAGTCTTCTCCAACACCACAGTTCAAAAGCATCAATTCTTTGGCACTCAGCCTTCTTCACAGTCCAACTCTCACATCCATACATGACCACAGGAAAAACCATAGCCTTGACTAGATGGACCTTAGTCAGCAAAGTAATGTCTCTGCTTTTGAATATACTATCTAGGTTGGTCATAATTTTTCTTCCAAGGAGTAAGCGTCTTTTAATTTCATGGCTGCAGTCACCATCTGCAGTGATTTTGGAGCCCCCAAAAATAAAGTCTGACACTGTTTCCACCGTCTCCCCATATATTTGCCACGAAGTGATCGAACCGGATGCCATGATCTTCGTTTTCTGAATGCTGAGCTTTAAGCCAACTTTTTCACTCTCCTCTTTCACTTTCATTAAGAGGCTTTTTAGCTCCTCTTCACTTTCTGCCATAAGGGTGGTGTCATCCGCATATCTGAGGTTACTGATATTTCTCTCGGCAATCTTGATTCCAGCTTGTGCTTCTTCCAGTCCAGCATTCCTCATGATGTACTCTGCACAGAAGTGAAATAAGCAGGGTGACAATATACAGCCTTGACGGACTCCTTTTCCTATTTGGAACCAGTCTGTTGTTCCACGTCCAGTTCTAACTGTTGCTTCCTGACTTGCATACAGATTTCTCAAGAGGCAGGTCAACTGATCCAGTATTCCCATCTCTTTAAGAATTTTCCAATTTGTTGTGATGCACACAGTCAAAGGCTTTGGTCTAGTCAATAAAGCAGAAATAGATGTTTTTCTGGAACTCTCTTCCTTTTTCCATGATTCAGCGGATGTTGGCAATTTGATTTCGGGTTCCTCTGCCTTAGCTGCCCCTGAGGGCAGAGAGTACCATTCACACATCGAACATCTGCAGCATCTATCTGCTGCCTGACGTGTGGCAGATGCAAGAAGAATTTGATAAACACAATGAATACCACTTTCACCTCAAAAGTGAAGTCAGGTGGACACAGGGGGCAACAAGACACCCTATACAAGCCGCTCTACAGTTATAATGCATACATGTGTGATTTTTTTCTGAGACTTAGTGGTTCTATCTGAAAGATGGAAATAGCTGTCTTATCTTGTATGGGTTACTTGTGAGGCTCAAATGTAATGATGACTGAGCAGATACACTGCAGAAATAATGAAGCTGTTAGCAGCAATCAAGAGACGGGTAAGACCAGACCATTTTAACTGTGTGTCTTGACAAACATCCCCTGATGGACATGGATCTTTGATCACCTACATGTCTGAGCCAAGGATGTGTACAGTTGTTAGGGGAACCCCTGACTGAAACTGCCCGCCCTGGACAGGCACCGAGTGACCACTTGGATGAGCTAGCTTAAACAGGATATCCTGGTAAGGAATGCAGAACTCACAAGCTGCCATCAGCCAGAAGTACTGAAGAAAGGCCAAAAGGAGAGAGTATACAACAGTCCCTTTGTCCTGCCAGCCTCTGGAATCCCATGTGGCTGGAGCATCATGGGAAAGTTGGACATAGAACATGTGCGTAGACAGGCCACGGTGAGTCACATCCACAGGGGACGTTCCTGACCAAGGGATTGAGCCCAGGTCTCTTGTGTCTCCTGAACTGGCAGGGGGATTATCACTAGCACCATCTGGGAAGCCATATATTAACAAATTGAAAGATATGGCAAAGTTGTGTACTAATGAAGATGATTCAGCAACATGTTAAACTCTTTGTTACAAAACTCTCTAAGGTGGGTATTATCCCATTTTACAGAGTTACATTGGTAAAGGAGGTAGGCTTGCCCCAGACAGTACCTAAACTGGCAGTGCTGAGTAGAAATTCCTGCTCTAGTGATCTCTAAAAGGGAAATTCATCCAGATATGGATACTGGATTGGGTAGCCATTCCCTTCTCCAGGGAATCTCCCCAACCCAGGGTCAGAACCCAGGTCTCCCACATCACAGGCAGATTCTTTATCGTCTGAGCCACCAGGGAAGCCCAAGAGTATTGGAGTGGGTAGCCTATCCCTTCTCCAGCAGATCTTCCTGACCCAGGAATTGAACTAGGGTATTCTGCATTGCGATCAATGCAAAGAAATATAGGAAAACAACAGAATGGGAAAGACAAGAGATCTCTTCAAGAAAATTAGAGATACCAAAGCAACATTTCATGCAAGGATGGGCTCGATAAAGGACAGAAATGGTATGGACCTAACAGAAGCAGAAGATATTAAGAAGAGGTGGCAAGAATACACAGAAGAACTGTACAAAAAAAATCTTCACGACCCAGATAATCATGATGATGTGATTACTCATCTAGAGCCAGACATCTTGGAATGTGAAGTCAAGTGGGCCTTAGAAAACATCACTACGAACAAAGCTAGTGGAGGTGATAGGATTCCAGTTGAGCTGTTTCAAATCCTGAAAGATGATGCTGTGAAAGTGCTGCACTCAATCTGCCAGCAAATTTGGAAAACTCAGCAGTGGCCACAGGACTGGAAAAGGTCAGTTTTCATTCCAATTCCAAANTCAGCGATCAATGCAAAGAAATAGAGGAAAAGAACAGAATGGCAAAGACTAGAGATCTCTTCAAGAAAATTAGAGATACCAAGGGAACATTTCATGCAAAGATGGGCTCGAAAAAGGACAGAAATGGTATGGACCTAACAGAAGCAGAAGATATTAAGAAGAGGTGGCAAGAATACACAGAAGAACTGTACAAAAAGATCTTCACGACCAAGATAATCACAATGGTGTGATCACTCACCTACAGCGAGACATCCTGGAATGTGAAGTTAAGTGGGCCTTAGAAAGCATCACTACAAACAAAGCTAGTGGAGGTGATGGAATTCCAGTTGAGCTATTTCAAATCCTGGAAAATGATGCTGTGAAAGTGTTGCACTCAATACACAATATACAGTACCTACCACTAATTCAGTTTTTAAAATTCAGGAAATTATATGAATTCTAAATAAATCCAAGCTCAAAGCCTGGAGCTAAGAAACTATGTAAAATTTTATATTAAAAAATAAAGTTTATATAATTATCTGCTTTATCTCTTCAGTATTCACTAACTACAACCCTCTATAAGTTCAGAGGGAAAGAAGGGAGGAAGAGAGGGAGGAGGGAGGTAGGAGCATCAACAATGAGGTTCATGTCTTTAACTCCTCTGTTTAACTTATATGCGGAGTACATCATGCGAAATGCCGGACTGGATAAAGCAAAGCTGGAATCAAAACTGCCAAGAAAAATATCAACAACCTCCGATACACAGGTGACACCACCCTTATGGCAGAAAGTGAAGAGGAACTAAAGAGCCTCTTGATGAAAGTGAAAGAAGAGTGAAAAGGTTGGCTTAAAACTCAACATTCAAAAAACAAATATCATGGCATCCGGTCCCATCACTTCATGGCAAACAGATGGGGAAACAATGAAAACAATGACAGACTTTATTTTCTGGTGTTCAAAAACCACTGCAGATGGTAAATGCAGCCATGGAATTAAAAGATGCTTGCTCCTTGGAAAAGCTATGATCACAAGCTAGGCACCATATTAAAAAGCAAAGACCTACATTTGCCAACAAAGGTCTGCATAGTCAAAGTCATATGGTTTTTCCAATAGTCATGTATGGATGTGAGAGTTGGACTATAAAGAAAGCTGAGCACCAAAGAATGCATGCTTTGAACTGTGGTATTGGAGAAGACTCTTGAGAGTCCCTTGGACTGCAATTGTAAAAGAAATCATTCCTGAATATTCATTGGAAGGACTGATGTTGAAGCTGAAGCTCCAATACTTTGGCCACCTGATGTGAAGCCTGATTCATTTGAAAAGATCCTAAAGCTGGCAAAGATTGAAGACAGGAGAAGGGGACAGCAGAGGATGAGATGTTTGGATGGCATCACCGATTCGATGGACATGAGTTGGAGCAAGCTCTGGGAGTTGGTGATGGACAAGGAAGCCTGGCATGCTGCAGTCCATGGGGTGGCAAAGAGTTGGACATGACTGAGCAACTGAACAGAACTGATACCAACCAAAGTTTAAAATTTTGAATTATTCAGCATACTCATGCTTTACCTTCTTTGTCTTTTTTAATAAAGCTCCATGAAATTATATGTTTCTTACTCACCACTGTATCTTCCAAAGCCTACCTCCCTGCCTAGAGATTTCAGTAGATATTCAATAAATATTTGCTTAATGAATGAATTTTAAAATTACATCTCAATTTAGAACTAGTAAAAACTGTATATAAAATCTACTGTTTAAAGGCTAATATTTCAGTAAGCTCTGCTGAATCTAGTCTTACATATGACTAAATACACTCATGACTTTCATAAGCTCATGGTGTTAAATCAATCACCATTAGCCCTGAGTTTCTTTATTACTGAAAAAATGAAAGACGAACACTTATAGCTATAAACCTAGATATATCTGTGAAAAGTGATGACCACATAATTTAACTTTCTACAAATGTCAAAAACCAATCACTAGATCTGGAGTATTAAGAATTTAAGTAATTCAGGAATTTATTCAACAACTATCTACTATTTGCCAACATTATGCTGCTGCTTCTGCTAAGTCACTTCAGTCTTGTCCGACTCTGTGTGACCCCATAGACGGCAGCCCACCAGGCTCCCTCGTCCCTGGGATTCTCCAGGCAAGAACACTGGAGTGGGCTGCCATTTCCTTCTCCAAGGCATGACAGTGAAAAGTGAAAGTGAAGTCGCTCAGTCGTGTCCGCTTTTAGTGATCCCATGGACTACAGCCCACCAGGCTCCTCCGTCCATGGGATTTTCCAGGCAAGAGTACTGGAGTGGATTGCCATTGCCTTTTCTGAAGATTATGCTAGGAATCCCAGACACATATGGAAAAAATATCTTCAAGAAAAGCATCAATGTGAGAAAGGAGTCACATGAGTGAATAACCAAACATGACTGGCAGGATGAATAAAATCTTAGAGGAAAACAGAAGGTGAATGAACTTAGAGATAACGTTCAAAGATGAGATGACCAAGTGATCTGGTTGCACAGGAACGTAGAGTAGGTTGTGGGGGCTGAGAGAGTGCTAAGGTGATGCTGTCAGAGAAAGGCATACATGCACACACAAGGTGTTGTGTTGTACTTAGTCATGTCAGACTCTTTGCGGACACAAGGGAGATATTAAAACTTCTTTCTTAAAATGAAATATTAAACTATTTTGTGATGGACATCCCTTTTTACAAAATATTCTTACAAAATAATTTTAATCAAAGATTATTCTCTGAAGAACCTAAAATTCTAGGAGTGGCCTAAAATTTATGAAGTATTCCCAGAAAAGTAATTTGGCTTGTTATTATCTAAATAAATAGAACAAACCTTATATCACTTCCTTTAATATTTAGGCTCAAGTAAAAATCACATGAGCAACAGCTTTAAATTTCATTATTACCACTTTGATGTACTTAATGTCAGTTACTCTAAAACTCCTGAATATAAATTCTTTCTTAGTTACTAACCATGTCTCTTCAAAAAAGACCATAAATTTCCTTAAGGGCAAACACTATTATTGTAATAGTCTTTGAAGGTCCCCATAGAAATCTAGAAATATAGTAGATATTCAATTAAATATTTATTGACTAATTGTTCATTGAGATTTGGAATTTTTACCTTTTTAAAAGCAAATGTTATTGCTTCTCAGCCTTGTGACTAAGATGAAGTGTAAAAGCATATGTTACCTTAAAATATACTTGGTATTTTATCATTCTGCAGTTTTTCTCAGAAAACTTTAATAAGAAACTTGATAAGAAAATCAGAAGAATGGTTAGGAATTATCTTTTGAGGAGTGTTAGTCTGTACCATGCCATCATTACCCACCGTAAGGTTTGATTACAACCTTTGTCCTTTAGAGGAAGTTTTATTAGTCAACAAGATCACTTACAGCAACCACGAGAGACATTCTGAGGGTAATATCTGAACTTTGAATTTATATATTAAGCTAATATTCTAAATAAAATAATGCAATCTTAATGTTTAGATGTCGTCACATTTTGTAATTTTCATACTATTATGAAAAATTAAAAAAATAACATGTGAAAAGATTACTTTTTCTGTTGAAAGACACAGAGGACATGCCAAAATATTTATTGAAGGAGTAAGTAAAATAAATTACTAGAATTAAAACTTCACTAGGTAATGTTAATGATAACTGATCACTATAAAAACATATGGGAGTAACTTCCGGTTCAAGATGGCAGAATAGAAGGGCCTGAGCTCATCTTTTCCTGCAAGAGCACCAAAATTTCAACTAGCTGTTGAACAACAACCATTGACAGGAGGATGCTTGAACTCACCAAAAAAAAAAAAAAGACATCTCACACTCAAAGACACATAACTGCTACGGTTCATGGGGTCACAAAGAGTCTGACACAACTGAGCGACTGAACTGAACTGAACTGAATCATGATGAAAAAGCAGAAACTTATGTCCAGATAAAGGGACAAGATAAAATCCCAGAAAAACAACGAAATGAAGTGGAGACAGCCAGTCTTCCAAGAAAAGAATTCAGAATAATGATAGTGAAGATGACCCAGGATGTCAGAAAAAGAATGAAAGCAAAGATTGAGAAGATCCAAGAAATGGTTAACAAAGACCTAGAAGAACTAAAGAACAAACAAACAGATAAGTAACACACTAGAAGGAATCAGTAGCAGAATAACTGAGGCAGAAGAATGGATACATGACCTGGGGACAGAATGGTGGAAATCACTACCACAGAACAGAGTATATAAAAGAGAGTGAAAAGAAATGAAGACAGTCTAAGAGACCTCTAAGACAATATTAAACACAGCAACATTTGCATTAGAGGGGTCCCAGAAGAAGAGAGAGAGAAAGGACCTGAGAAAACATTTGAAGAGATAATAGCTGAAAACCTTCTGAACATAAGAAAGAAAATAGTCAACCAAGTTTAGGAAGCACAGAGAGCCCCAGGAAGAATAAACCCACGGAGGAACACACCAAGGCACATAGTAATCAAACTGACAGAAATTAAAGACAGAGATAAAATATTTAAAGCAGCAAGGGGAAAATGACAAGTAACATACAAGTGAATTCCCATCAGGCTATCAGCTGATTTCTCAACAGGAACTCTACTAGCCAGAAAGGAATGGTATGATATATTTTAAGTGATGAAAGGGAAGAACCTATAACCAAGAATACTCAGCAGGACTCTCCTTCAGATTTGATGGAGAAATCAAAAGCTTTCCAGACAAGAAAACGTGAATAGAATTCAGCACCAGCAAACCAGCTTTACAACAAATGCTAAAGGAACTTCTCTAGGCAGGATAAAGAGAAGGAAAAGAAAATAAACCCAAAACAATTAAGAAAATGGTAATAGGATTATACAATGTAAAAGGATTATATACACCAACCAAAAGACATAGATTGACTGGGTGGATGAAAACATAGTGCATGTATGCACTCCCACTTAGCACATCACTCTGCCTGACCCCCCCAAATTGTATGTAATTATTAAGTTAATCGTGTTCCCATTACAGCTTGCAATTGTAATTGTCTTTTATTTTTTTATCTGGCTATTGACTGTGAAAACTGATAAACATCTTTTATAATTGTGATTATGTAACTATTACTCACTTAACACCACTCTATCATGATTGGTTAACAGAAAAATAATAGAACTCTTTATGACCAAAACTAGAATCTAATAGAAAAACCTCTGATCACTTTTTAAAATCCAGATGCATATCAGAATTATCTTGAGATTTTTTGAAAAATACAAATGCCCAGTATTGCTTTTTTTCTCCAGAACTCCAGATATGTTTCTAACGAGCAGTCATGTTTAAAAACAATTAGACTATACAGTGGTCTTTTTACTTTCATCTAGCTTGTTTCACTTTCTCTATTTCATATTCAGTGCTCCTATTTCGTTTAGCTTCTGTTCTCCAATTTTTCCATCTCTTCTTTTTTTTTTTTTTTTTTTTTTCCTTTTTTTAAAGTCCATTGTCCACATCGCTGTTGGAGCGTTCTGAAACACAAATTTCAAAAACTACTGTCAGGCTCATTTGTGTCTGGCCACCTCCTTAGGTGGCTTGTAAGCATGCCCTTCTTTTCTGGCCTTGTCTCCCTCACCTTCTGACTACACTTCTGAGAGATGCCTTGCACTGATCTTCCATGATGCTACTCTTCTCAGCTCTCATTTCCTGAAGAGCTAACTCTGTAATCCGAGTGACTTCCTCAACCTCCCTAAGCAGTTAAAAGAATATATGTGAAATAATACACAGTACTATAAATATTAAAAGTATAAAACTAAGGATATTTCCCAAATGAGGAAGAAAATGAACTTATTTATTAAAAAGCTTTGATTATATATACCTTGCTTTCAGAAATAAAAATATTCCTTGAAGCTGCCTATAAAGTGATTTTAATTGAAAAAGCAATCCTCATTAATTTTTAATACCAATTTTTAAATATTACAAGACAGGATTTAAAAGAGAATGCAGAAAATAAAATATTACATACATTACAAAATATTTCTAATGATTATTTAGGCTTGTAATCTTGGCATGTACTGCAAGAATTTCATATCAATCCTTGCATTTTACTGAGGACTACAACCAAAGTTATTCTTAAAAAAAAAAAAATTAAGCTTTTATTTTTGGGGGCAGTTTATTTCAACTGGTTATTTGCACCATAGCCCTGTCTATGGCTGGCTGAACTTGAAGTCTGATTTCCTCTGTCTTTGTTGTTTTGTTATCCTTTGAAAACTCCTATTGGTAAAGAAATGAGGGCCCATTATTACTTGGGTAAAGGGAAAGTACCCTCAAAGAAGGATTATATAATTCACATAACACCATAACCATGAGGTTCTGAAAATACAGCCACAAGTAGTGTCCCCACCAGTATATTTCCACTCCATTTACACCATGATCTATATGTGAAAGGAGTATCTTACAGGTAAATAAAGCTGACCTGGGACTATTCAGCTAGCTTTTCTTTTCCCTTTTCATTTTCCAGTAAGCCAGACTGTTGTATAATAACTATCTCAAAAGCCATAAAGTCTGTTTTTCTTTGAGTTGCCCTCTCATGAACACTAGAAGCTTCAATTTTCTTTCAGACATTATAGCATGTATAATACCTGACTTTAAAGGCATGAAGCAACTTTTATTTTTACAAAAATAATAATCCTCTGATCCCTCTACATTACTTCTGAGACTTCAACAAGCCCCAGTGTGTTTGACTTCAATGGTGGCTAGAATCAGACAGAGAAAACAGCTTGATACTGAAAACTGGACCACGAGTTCTATACTTCATCATGGAATCATGAGTTGCAACCAACAGCTGTTCTACTCATCAGCTATTTTAAACCATTTAATATGATCTGTAGCAAGACTAATTCTTTTCTAAATAAGCATGTCAACACTTAAACCAAAACTATGCTGTTCTTCAAAACTGTCTTCTTGAAAAGTTTAATACTTTATGTATGCTGCTACTTTACAAATAATTTAAGAAATTTCTTTTCAGAAATCTCCATCATAGAAAATTTACTAATCATATAAAGAAATCACTCTCCTTACTATGTAAACATTGGATTAATACTCCTGGCCTGGCTTTTCCAGCTTTCCTTCACACTAGCCCCCTCTATTCCTACATTCCCTTAAATCTGACCCCTGGCTTTTTTCTTTCTTCTGGTTTTTGAAATCAACACATTGAGATTTTAAAGAGTGGGAATGAACCTTGAAGCAACCTAGGATAATCGACGGTTAAACAAAAGAAATAGATCTGGAAGTCAATGATCATACTCATGCTTCTTGCTTGCTTCTATCATGGGAAACAATTTGCTAATGGCCATGAATGAGTATTTTTTTAATTTTTTTATGATATCTGTATTTTCTCTTGAAAGAAGTGTCTTCCAAGCCAACAGTTTTCAAGTTAACATTTGGGGGTTTAAAAGAGGTATGTTTCAAAATATTAACTTAAGTCCGTGCATTCTGAGTTCTGCCCATGTGAGGTGACTTATATCTTATATCTCCTCCCCTCCAACACTCCATGGTCATTCTTATCATTGCTCATCATGCCCTGCGATAAGACTGACCTCCTCCACAACAGTCAGTACTCTAACTTGAGGCCAACCCAAACCATCAAGAGTGCTCAAATACAAATGAACGATACTCAGGAATTATTTCCTGAACTGAACTTGGGTGGAAGGGCTAGGGAATAGCATGAATTTTTGGTAGACAAAGCAACCTCAGTTAGCAGGAGAGATGCCCCTTTCCCCCTTTATCCTCTACTTTCTAAAATGATAGCATATTCTAAGTATCTTAGGGGTCAATAACCAGAGTAGATGACAGTGATTTGGCTCAATACGGAGCAATATAACTGATTTTTCAACTAAATCATGGTTATGATAAAAAATCTACATTTCTTAAGAAAACAGCTAAAAGATCATTTAAAACAAAGAGAAAGTAACTGCTTAAGATTAAACCGGATTGCAGAAATTTTCCTTTTGTCTTTGTAATGCTACTTTTGTAACCTGATAAATCAAGGTCACCTTCTATATACTGATATATTACTGTGTTACATGTAAACTTATATACATTCTTTCCAAACCATAAACTCTCCTTACTAGCTCATGGGACACTAAATAACTGTGTACATGCAGATTCACTTCTGATTGCGTTCGCCTCAACTAAGAGATTCAAATTCAACTATTCAAGCGAGGTATATTTAGAAAATGAGGTACCTAAAGATTGTTTATATATATGTATATGTCTTGTACATATGTATATATGACAAGGAGTATGACCAAGCAGGTGTAGAGGTTTTTGTAATTAAAGCTCAGGAAAGAAAATTAAAACTAGGTATTAGAAATAGGACTCCTGTGTCTGATGTGGAAGGGAATTTAAATTAGGAAAGGATACCCTGATCCAAGTCAGAGCCTTGCTCATGCCTTAGGTTTTAAAGAGCACAGCAAAGGATCAGATATAATCACTGAACAAGCGAAGATTTTCCAAAGCTTTCCCCTTGCTCACACATCCACACCTGTTTCTGGGTCCATAATGAAAAATGAGCAGGCATCCATTAGTCTTAAGTGATAAAATCAGAAAAGTAGTAAGCACATGAAGAAAGAAGACATAAACTACTCAATTTAGATAAAAGAAAAACAAAACCACTCCACTGAAACTTTTGGGGAAGGAGTACAATGTTTTCAGTAATTAGGGTTAATAAACAGAAATTCACTGCATAATGCTCATCTAATTTGAAATAAGTAAAATCTTCATAAATTTTTAAATACTTTTTTTAAATTGAAGGATACTTGCTTTACAGAATTTTGTTGTTTTCTGTCAAACCTCAAAAAATATGAAATGCTTCACAAATTTGTGTGTCATCCTTGTGTAGAGGCCATGCTAATCTCTGTAGCATTCCAATTTTAGTATATGTACTGCTGAACCAAGCACTATAAATCATCTCTGTTTAAAGTTTATTTTACTGTCCTGGGTTAATAGATATAAAAATATGTAAGGACTCATCTTTGCTTGCAGTTTTAATCCGTAAACCTGTTTTTCCAAAAATCAAATTTCACAACTGTAAAATCACCAATGAGATTTTCTCAGAAATATAAGTTTTAAGATTCATACTTCCTACTTTATGTTTTTAGATACATCTATTAATATTTCCATGTTTCAGTAGTCTGTGGATTTTAAGATTTGGTATGATAGAATCTATTAGCACTTTCCCAATTATTAATACAAGGCAAAGTAAGAAGCAGTGAAATTCAAGTTAAGTAATATACTGAAATGTCTAATCTCTCAGGAATCCATTTTCTTAAATAATCATTAAAACATTTTTTACTCCACAATATGTGTTTCCCAAAATTGAAGCACGTGGTGACCTAATTTTAAGAACTGACCTTGTAATTAAAACTTTCTAATTTGATCAATAATGTTCCTAGCAATACAAGGTAAGGTATGCAAATGGTTCAGTAATGCACCTACTTCACACCTTCCTTTTTAAAGAAAACATTATTTTAAATGTTTTATTAAGTATTTTTAAAGAAAACCCTAGAGATAAATTGAATTTATTTATACTCAGGTAGATTATCACAGGCTACAGATAATAATGGCTTCCCAGGTGGTAAAGAATCCACCTGCCAATGCACAAGATCTAAGAGACAGGTTCAATCCCTGGGTCAGGAAGATCCCCTGGAGAAAGGAATGGCAACCCACTCCGGTAATCTTGCCTGGAGAATCCCATGGAGAGAGGAGCCTCAAGGGCTACAGTCCATAGAGTCACAAGGAGTTGGACCGACTAGCACAAAGATAATAATATTTGTGGACCTAAGTAAATCTAGATTTCCTTTTTATTAATTTACCATAATTTAAGAAATGTGTACATAGGTAATTCATGAAAACTCTTCTAGTCTTTGAACAAAAAGGAAGATGAGGACAAAAATCATTCAATATTTATAGTTACCATACTGATCTGGTTAAAAGATTATTGAGAAGCGGACTTTACATTGTAGCTAAATTTAAAATTATGAGCTTACTTAAAATACAAGATATAGAGAGCTGAAAAAATTAAAAAGATACAGGATACAGAGGAATAATCTAAACACCACCAACAGGACACAACTAAACATGCCACCTCACCAAAGTCAGTGCCAAGAAAAAGGTGTGTGTGTGTGGTGGCAGGGGGCAGTGCTGTGCTAGATTTAAAACACTTGAATAGTTATTCTGGATTGGATCTGGTTTGAACAGATCAACTGCAAATAACAGTTTAGAATAAACTGAAAAAATGTGAGCATGGATTAGATAAGATAAAAATCTGCTGATACAGAAAAGCAGAAATTAACATAAAAAAGCATATATTAAAATAACATGTACAAATTAATATATTACCAGTAAAGAAATACAAGTATACATATATACACACAGAAAAATATCTACAAGAACACTAAAGTATTAACTATGTCATCTCTAGGTGATGAGAATATGGTGTTTTTAATTTTTGCTTATTTATATTTTTTCACTTTCTGTATGTATATGTGTGTATATATTACTTTACAAATGACATTTTCAGTACTGCAAAAGAGAAATTTATATGCTTTTTTCATATCACTGAATGCCACTGTTTAAATGCCCCATAACTATACTGTATCATTCATTACACAAGATACATGTAGTAAATAAATAACATATTTATCAGTCACCTTTTCAAAGAGCTAATTTTGCTGATAGCTGTCAATGTAAAATGCCAATTATCCAATACAATAGCCATCCAATGTAAGTGATTACTTTATTTAATACAAGACTTACAATCAGGGGTTCCCAGGTGGCGCTAGTGGTAAAGAACATGTCTGCCAATGCAGGAGATGTAAGAGACGTTAGGTTCAGTTCCTGGGGTCAGAAGATGCCCTGGAAAAGGGAATGGCAACCCACTCCAGTATTCTTGCCTGGAGAATCCCAAGGACAGAGGAGCCTGGTGGGCTACAGTCTACAGGGTCACGAAGAAGCCAACATGACTGAAACGACTTAGCATGCACGCACACACGACTTAACAATCAGTGGCATGTATCTGCCTCAAATGAAAAGCAAAATAATCGTTTTCATATTTCCCAACAGAGTAAAATACAGAAAGCAATGTAACTTGAAAGCATAAAAATATGTGATTTCTAAAATATAAAACCTGTAGTTGAGTTGGGAGGAAAAATACACAGATTCACAATGACACAAGTAACAGATGCCTTTACTCCTGACTAATCAATTAATAATGATACATCAATATAAACTTGAGTTAATACAAAATAGCAACAATATTGATTTTAAAAAATAAAGCAACTTAGTAGAAATACTATATACAAGGAATGCTTATGTATAAAAGTAGAGCTTCAAATATTTGTATCAAAAGTAAAATGTTAAATTCAAAGAGAAAAGTAAAAATACACAAAGGCAAAAGAATGTACAAGGAAAGAGCCTGACAAAATAGCAAAGCACCTATCAGAAGAACTAAGAGATCAGCAAGTAATATGGAAAGGTCAATACATTAAAATTCACAACAAAATTTACATCCACATGAAAAAGAAAGCAAAAGTCAAGTTTCTAAAAGATGACATATCCTCCAAGGTTACAGCAGTAGAAAAAAAAAGATCAGTCTTTCAACAATTACTAGATTACACTAAAACTGAAGGTAATGAAATAGTTCAATGAAACAATTATAACATTTTTGTTACACTTCACACTTTCATGTACATTATTCTGGGGTGACACAATGAAATTGTGCGTCACTCTCTTTTTAAAGACTGGTACTTTGATATTTTAAGAAACTTACTCAAGGTCACACTGTTTATTGCAGGGACAGAAATCCAACTCTACATCCTTACTTGATATGACTATTAAGTAGTCTACTTGTATCAGTTACCTACTTATTATCACTGTATTACATCATTTTTATTGTTTATGTGTCACTCCCATTCCCTTAGTTCCACTAGGACTATAACTCCTTGGGGGCAAGGATTATACCTGCCTCTAGTCATCTTTGTAGTACCATCATCTGTCACTGTATATTTTTATAAGTACTTAAAAAAATATGTTAATGAACATACATAAAGGTAATCAAAGAAACCTAACATACGGAGAATTCATTTAATTACTTGTAAAATATAACATCACAAATTCTACTCAGTTAAATGTGCAGCATAGGCAGCCATACCAGTCAACGATCACATTCCCTAATCCCTAGACGAGAAGGGGTGACTAATTTGAGACTAGTCAATCCATTGGCTTATTAATAATCAAATGTTCTCTCTTGTGAACTGGACCCAAAAGTCAGATATAAAGGCAGTGCTTAAATTACAGATCTTGTGAATTTGGGCAAAGTGATAAATAAGTAAAGGAACCTGGTCTGTAAAAGGAACAAGAGCAAAAAGCAGACATCCATCTGGGGAATCTGAATCAAGGATGCTATTGGCTCCGAATGGACAGAGAAAACTGATTCACTTCTAAGCACTTCATGACAGGTTTCAGATATTTGGATAACACCTATTACTATAATAAGCTTTCAACCAAGAATGAAGAACAAAGCTGGAACATGAGGACTAATGTGTAATATTAAATAGGAAAAACCAATAACTATCATTAAGACAGAGAAGTTTCATACAGAAGGAATCAGTATGTAGTGTTTTACTTCAACTAGCTTAATGCCTTCGAGATATAATCATGTACACACTTATCAATATTTTGTTTCTTTTGACTGCTGACTACTTTTCCTTTATGTAGATGTGAGTTATCTGTATTGTATTATTTTTAAAAACTGTTCGCCAGTTGACAAATATTTAGATCATTTTCCATTTGGTATTATTATGAATAAGTCCTCCATGATGATTCTCCAAGAAAAAAAAAAAATGTATATACATGTTTTGTTTCTCTTGGATGAATTCCAGGGAGTGGGAATGTTGGGTTATATGGTAAGTGCATGTTGAATTTGTAAGAAAGTGTCAAGCTGCTTTCCTAAGGTGTCTAGATTATTTTTCATTTCTATTTGACACGACATAGCCATATTTGGTATTATGATTTATTGTTGTTGTTTTAATTTACTCATTCTAATTGATTATAGAGTGACTCACTGTGGTTTTAATTTGTGTTTCTCTGATATCAATATCAATGACACTGAACATGTTTACAAGTACTGTTGGCCATTCATGTATCTTCTTTGATATAGTGTGAAAGAAAGAAAGAAAGTGAAGTCACTCAGTCGTGTCCGACTCTTTGCGACCCCATGGACTGTAGCCTACCATGCTCCTCTATCCACGGGATTTTCCAGGCAAGAGTACTGGAGTGGGTTGCCATTTCCTTCTCCAGGGGATCTTCCCAACTCAGGGATCGAACCTGGGTCTCCCGCATTGGAGGCAGACACTTTACAGTCTGAGCCACCAGGGAAATAGTTTCAGATAATTTTGCCTTTTTAAAAAATTGAGTTGTCAGATATTTGGTTCTAAGTTCTTTCTGTATTACAAGTCCTTTGGTGAATTAAAAAATCACATTTATACAGTAATAGGAACACTGTTAAGAATTTTGATGTACAATCTCCATTACCATCAAGTGACAAAATAACAAAATAAAAATATATAAACATTTTTGTTTGGTCTCTTCCCAGTCATATACTATCTTATTCTCATTCCTCCAGTATATGACTATCCAGTGTTTCTCTCAAGCACACTGTGCTTTCTTTCTAAAAATACTACCAAATATGCTCACATCATAAGTCAGAGTCTATTTCCTCTATTATTCCCCAATTCTCAAGAATGCGTGGCTCATAACAAGTAATATTTGCTGAATGACTCAAGTTACAAAATAAAAAGAATTTTGTTTGGGGCTCAGAAAAGTCAATGGATTAATATTTTAAGCAGAAATCAACAGAATATCAAATCATAAAATTTTGACATTAAAAATAACCTATGAAAATTTCAAAACACATTATAACTAATAAAATATTATGTTTTCAATAAACTTTAGTTCAGGAGCTTCTGATCCTAAACACTCAATTTTTGGAATATAAGGCACAAGAGAAGTAAATCAAACTGCTACCATTCAACACAAGAAGCATGAGTCAAAGCACACAAGATAATAGACAAAAATCAGAGACCTAAGCAAAATGTCAGCAAACCAAACACTGAATATTCTATAGGATGATTATTAACAGATTATTAAATCAAGGGCTAAACCATGTTCTAAACTGTCTGTTGCAATAATATGGTAGACATCAGTCACATGAGCCTATTTAAATATAAATTTCAAATAATTAAATTTTAAAGCACTGCCTCAGTTGCACTAGCCACATTTCAAAAGCTTATTAGGCACATTTAACAAAGATTTTTAAAATTGTCATCACTGCAGAAACATACAGTGCCAGCCTAGGGTATCTGGCAGGCCCAACTAAGAGTCTAAGGGAGTCTTACTCTTCTCAAGATTTTTTTTCCTATTTTTTTCCTGTTTGAAAGAAATAGAGCATTTTATCCTCTATTTCAGTAAGAAATTCTTACTGAATATTATTTTTTTTAAGTATTTACACCATATAAATAAGGTAATAAATACAAATAACAGAGTATAAATATCTTCCCTTGGGAAGTAACTACAATATTGAAATTAGCTTTATCATTCCCTTGCTTTTAAAATAACTTTACCAAATATCTTTCCCTAAAAATGTAGTGTTTTATTATACAGAGTGAAGTAAGCCAGAAAGAAAAACACCAATACAGTATACTAACGCATATATATGGAATTTAGAAAGATGGTAACGATAACCCTGTATGCGAGACAGCAAAAGAGACACAGATGTATAGAACAGTCTTTTGGACTCTGTGGGAGAGGGAGAGGGTGGGATGATTTGGGAGAATGGCATTGAAACATGTATAATATCATATATGAAATGAATTGTCAGTCCAGGTTCCATGCACGATACAGGATGCTTGGGGCTTGTGCACTGGGATGACCCAGAGGGATGGTATGGGGAAGGAGGAGGGAAGGGGATTCAGGATGGGGAACACGTGTACACCTGTGGTGGATTCATGTTGATGTATGGCAAAACCAATACAATATTGTAAAGTAATTAGCCTCCAATTAAAATGAATAAATTTATATTAAAAAAAGAAAAAAATGTAGTGTTTTGCTTTGCCTGCTTAATTTTACTACAATCATACTTTTTCTTTGTATCACTTGTTCTTCTCACTATTTCCACTCTGAAGTCATCATTCTCATTCACCTAAATAACACGGCAACTCAATAATCTACAAAAAGCTCAGTTTTGCAGACTTGTGGCTGTCAAGGGGGAGGGGGTTGTGGGGGAGGGATGGAGCAGGAGGTTGGGGTTAGCAGATTTAAGATATATATAGAACGGATAAACAAGATCCTACTATATAGCACAGAGGACTATATTCAATATCCTATGATAAACCATTATGTAAAAGAATATTTTAAAAAATAATCTGTGTATATGTATACATATACATACATCTGAATCACTTTGCTGCACAGTAGAAATTAATACAACACTGTATTAATAAATCAACTATACCTTAAAAAATTTTTTAAAGCTCAGTATTGTTCAAAAAAGCTAGGCCTAAATCAATGAAGTCATCACCTACATACCAAAGCTATACAAGTTACACATACAAAGTTTAAGGCTCCAAATGATTCTCTTAAAAAAAAAGAGAAATGTTTTTCATATACTGTATATTCAACTGATCATAACACCTTGTGCCTCAAAGACAATATTATAATATATTGAATACAATCCTCTGTATATAGTTGCTATATACAAATATCTTTTTTTCCTTTCCTTCTCTTTTCTCTTCACTGTAGAGCTGCAATTATTAAAGTGTGGTCCCTCAAAATCAGCAGCATCAGCTCACAGGGGAACTTGGTAGAAATGCAAATCCTTTGCCTCTTCCCTAACCCAATGAATCAAAACCTCTGGGGATAAGGTCAAGAGTCATGTTATAGAACAAGCCCTCTAGGTGACTATGATATGTGCTAAAGTTTAAGAATCTCTAGGAGTTGGACACAACTGAGCGACTTCACTTTCACTTTTCACTTTCATGCAGTGGAGAAGGAAATGGCAACCCACTCCAGTGTTCTTGCCTGGAGAATCCCAGGGACGGGGGAGCCTGGTGGGCTGCCGTCTATGGGTTCGCACAGTGTCGGACACGAATGAAGCGACTTAGCAGCAGCAGAGAAATATTTCAACCATCAGTATACACAAGATGTTAAACATGAACAGAAATTTTTAACTGTTGACCAACAAACTCAATAATGAAAAATAGATTATATACCCTTTCTTCACTTGTTAAACTTTAGAAACTTCAACTTACCCTAAAATATTACTTTCAAAACAACCTGATTGGCCAAAATAAACACAAAAAACAGCAAAGCTACAAATTTAACTTTCTCCATATACATACATAGTTCTCCTCCCTTCCCATATATAGTGGTGAGAGATTTTATATTTACATTTTTTTTTTAATCTTAACTGTCTATTTTTTAATTAACTTTTCTCCTTATGATCTCTCTCTTTTTTAAACCATTTTTCCCATACGCACATTGCCCAACTGCCTTTACTGGCAAATACTATATGTGTCCTTTTCTAATTTTTCTAACAGGGAGATTTTTTTTCTTGGAAATTTATAAAGGATGTGTATATATTAAGGCTCTCACACTGTTGTTATAAATTCTTTCTCAAATGTTTAGTTTGCCCTTACACATTTTAACTTAGATTTATAACATGTGAGTTTGGCTTTTTTTAATTAAAAATATTTTAGCATAAATACAAAATAATGTAAGATTCATGTTTCTAACAGATTTAACAAATATTATCTTTTTACCATAGTCATTTCATACCTCAGAGATAAAATATCACAAATAGAACTTTTTCTAGAATAAAATATTTACATACTTTCCTTTGAGTTTCTCTTATTTTTAAGACATAGTTCTTTCTTACTCTCAAATCAGAGAAACACACAACTATTATTTTTCAGAAAATTTAACATATTATGGGACATTTCAAACATATACAAAAAAGAGACAGCTTTAACTATTATCAATTCACTGTCTACCTCTTTTGAACTATACCAGGCAGGGGTCCACAAATGTCACACAGTACATGTTTTCAGTTTTCCAAGGCCCATGGGTCTCTTTTCAAATTACTCAGTTCTCCCTTTATGGCACAAAAGTAGCCATAGGCCATATGTACTTGAATCGGCATAGCTTTGTTCCAATAGAACCTTACTTACAAAAACAGGCTGTAAGCTACCTGGGTTATTGCTTGCAGCCCCTGATCCATAACCTATTCATTTCCTCATTCCTGCATTATTTTGAAAATTTTCCAATGTATCACTTCATCTCAACTGTAAATACTGCTCTACTTCTAAACAATAAAAGTTCTTTCTTTAAAAAGGATTAAACACTAGTACTACCCATAAAGGAGCTTACAAATTTTAATATAAATATTCAGCATCCAAATGCACAATCATTTCATAATTTTTATACAGTTTTTTGAACTGACATTTTCCCCCCTTTGCCACACCACATGGCATGCAGGATTTTAGTTCCCATACCAGGGATCAAATCCATAACCCCAGCAGTGGGAAGAGTGGTATCCTAACCTCTGGACTGCAAGGGAATTCCCTCATTTCATAATTTTTAATTTTATAATGTTTCCTTGCATCAGAATCCAGAGTCCAAACACTGCAACTGTTCGATATGTCTTAAGTCTCTTCTAATGTTTAGCACCCCTGTTGTAGTTAAGTTAAAATTCTGTCTCTTAAAAAAAACTATATTCAAATCCTAACACCCAGTATCTGCAAACATGATCTTATTTGGAAATAGGGTCTTTGAAGAAGTAATTAAGGATCTCAAGATCATCCTAGATTTAACAGTAGGCTCTAAATCCAATGACTGGTGTCCTTAAAAGAGAAAGGGTAAATATGCTGCCACAAACCAAAACATCGGAATGCCATCAGAAGCTGGAAGAGGCAAAGAAGGATAAGCCCCTAGAACCTTCAGAGGGCGTAAAGCTCTACCAACACCTTAATTTTGAACTTCAGGCCTCCAGAACTGTCAGGGAATAAATTTCTATAATTTTAGCTACTCAGATTGTGGTGATTTATTTGGAAGCCCTAGGAAATTAATACAACTATCCAACAGAACTTTCTGCAAAGATGGAAATTTTCCATCCCTGCCATGTCTGATATGGTAGCCATGAGTCACATATGGCTGGTTGAAATATGGCTAAAGAAAACTGAGGATCTGAATTTTTAATTTTATTTGACTTTAATTTTTAAATGTGTCCCCTCCTGTTTGTTCTTTGAGATTTTGGGAGGAGAGGAAAAAAATTTTTTGTTATTTTGTAGCTTTCTATATGGAGAAGGCAATGGCACCCTACTCCAGTACTCTTGCCTGGAAAATCCCATGGACGGAGGAGCCTATTGGGCTGCAGTCCATGGGGTCGCTAAGAGTCAGACACGACTGAGTGACTTCACTTTCACTTTCCACTTTCATGCATTGGAGAAGGAAATGGCAACCCACTCCAGTGTTCTTGCCTGGAGAATCCCAGGGACGGGGAGCCTGGTGGGCTGCCCTCTATGGGGTTGCACAGAGTCGGACACGACTGAAGCGACTTATCCAGCAGCTTTCTATAGGCTGGATTTTTCTGATTATATCCAGCAAGGAGTTGCTGTTAGTATTTAACATTTTCTTCTCCTGTGTTTTCCATAAATTAGTAGTTGAATTTAGATGCTTGATCAGATTGTAGTTCAATCCTTTCTCGCAAGGGCAAAAGTTTTCCATGGGTAGTATTTTGTTTTACATCAAGAAGCAAATGTTCTGGCTGCTTTTCTGTGTTAAAATCCATGATATTCAATGCTTACATTCATTAACTTAACAAAGTTTACAAAGGGATGATATTCTAATTTTATAATTCATTTTCCATTTGTTAGCTAGAATAGTTCTATAAAAATAAATTTCCCCCTCATCATTTATGTAGTTGCCCAAGGATACAGTTCTCAAAGGAAAGACAGGATAAGTAATTCTTTCAACTTTTAAAACAATGACTGGTTCAACAGTATCCCCAACAGTATGACTAGTTAATTTTTTAAGTCATTATGAATCCTGTATTTAAACATATATGTTGTGTCTCAAACCACCGTAGAAATTATTAAAGCTCAAACTGTTCAATTTTCAGCCATGGGAGTCTTTTTGACAAGATTCCAGTAGTCTTTAACCTTCCTTATTACCTGGTATAACAAGATGTTCCAGGTTTATCTTGTGCATTCCCTGTTTCAAGTACAAAACCAGCCATTTTTCCCAAGTATCTCTGGTTATTTTTAGTGAGAAATAATATGTAGAGGCTTAAATTTAGATGCAAAGAGAATTCTTTTTAAAAAACCTAATTCTAAATTTTTATCAAAATTGCTACTTGTACTTAGATATGTGTCAGTTGTCTGCCATAAACGCCTAGACTGGCTCAAATTATGTAACAACAAACAAAAAATTAGTTTGGGGTTTTACACTATTTTATTTTTTAATATATTCATACCGGCTATACAGCAAGACATACTTTGTTATGAATTTGATTTTTTCAGGATGAGATTTTAATAATTTGAAATCACCAAAAGAAAATTCAATTATTACACAATTAATAATCATTAAAGTACCTAAGATTCATACATATTTTCTTCCTCGAAGTATAGGAGTATGGTTATAAACAAAGTATAAGGTTATGATTATATTTAATAATTATACAATGGTAACTATATACTTTAAATATGGTGCTCAGTAGCAAATCCAATGACTCCAATATAGTTTTAATTCTTTAGCCTACATTTTGTCAACTATAGATAAAAACATGTTAATTACTAATATTTTACTATTACCATATCCTAATTATCAGATCATGCCATGAGCTACATGCTAGTTCAGTTCAGTTACTCAGTCGTGTCTGACTATTTGTGACCTCATGAACTGCAGCACACCAGGCCTCCCTGTCGATCACCAACTCCTGGAGTCTGCCCAAACCCATGTCCATTGAGTCAGTAATGCCATTCAACCATCTCATCCTATGTCATTCCCTTCTCCTCCTGCCCCCAATCCCTCCCAGCATCAGGGTCTTTTCCAATGAGTCAGCTCTTTGCATCAGGTGGCCAAAATATTGGAATTTCAGCTTCCAACATCAGTCCTACCAATGAATACCCAGGACTGATCTCCTTTAGGATGGACTGGTTGGAATTCCTTGCAGTCCAAGGGACTCTCAAGAGTCTTCTCCAACACCACAGTTCAAAAGCATCAATTCTCTGGCGCTCAGCTTTCTTCACAGTCCAACTCTCAAATCCAGAAATGACTACTGGAGAAACCACAGCCTTGACTAGACAGACCTTTGTTGCCAAAGTAATGTCTCTGCTTTTGAATATGTTATCTAGATTGGTAATAACTTTCCTTCCAAGGAGTAAGCGTCTTTTAATTTCATGGCTGCAGTCACCATCTGAAGTGATTTTGGAGCCCAAAAAATAGTCAGCCACTGTTTCCACATCTATTTGCCATGAAGTGATGGGACCAAATGCCATGATCTTCGTTTTCTGAATGTTGAGCTTTAAGCCAACTTTTTCACTCTCCTCTTTCACTTTCATCAAGAGGCTCTTTAGTTCTTCTTCACTTTCTGCCATAAGGGTGGTGTCATCTGCATATCTGAAGTTATTGATATTTCTCCACGCAAGCTTTATTCCAGCTTGTGCTTCTTCCAGCCCAGCGTTTCTCATGGTATACTCTGCATAGAAGTTAAATAAGCAGGGTGACAATACACAACCTTGACATACTCTTTTTCCTATTTGGAACCAGTCGTTGTTCCATGTCCAGTTCTAACTGTTGCTTCCTGACCTGCATACAGATTTCTCAAGAGGCAGGTCAGGTGGTCTGGTAATCCCATCTCCTTCAGAATTTTCCACAGTTTATTGTGATCCACACAGTCAAAAGCTTTGGCATAGTCAACAAAGCAAAAATAGATGTTTTTCTGGAACTCTTTCGCTTTTTCCATGATCTAGTGGATGTTGGCTATTTGATCTCTGGTTCCTCTGCCTTTTCTAAAACCAGCTTGAGCATCTGAAAGTTCACGGTTCATGTATTGCTGAAGCCTGGCTTGGAGAATTTTGAGCATTACTCTACTAGCGTGTCAGATGAGTGCAACTGTGCGGTAGTTTGAGCATTCTTTGGCATTGCCTTTCTTTGGGATTGGAATGAAAACTGACCTTTTCCAGTCCTGTGGCCACTGCTGAGTTTTCCAAATTTGCTGGCATACTGACTGCAGCACTTTCACAGCATCATCTTTCAGGATTTGAAATAGCTCAACTGGAATTCCATCACCTCCACTAGCTTTGTTCGTAGTGATGCTTTCTAAGTCCCACTTGACTTCACATTCCAAGATGTCTGGCTCTAGGTGAGTGTGACTGATTACACCATTGTGATTATCTAGGTCGTGAAGATCTTTTTTGTACAGTTCTTCTGTGTATTCTTGCCACCTCTTCTTAATATCTTCTGCTTCTGTTAGGTCCCTACTATTTCTGTCCTTTATCGAGCCCATCTTTGCATGAAATGTTCCCTTGGTAGCTCTAATTTTCTTGAAGAGACCTCTAGTCTTTCCCGTTCTATCGTTTTCCTCTATTTCTTTGCATTGATCACTGAGGAAGGCTTTCTTATCTCTCCTTGCTACATGCTAGTACATAAGTCCAAATGTTGAAATGAATTTAATCTATTCATCAGTGAATACTGCTAGACATGTTGTTTCCTATTTGTACATACTGCTGCTACTGCTGCTAAGTAGCTTCAGTCGTGTCCGACTCTGTGCAACCCCATAGACAGCAGCCCACTAGGCTCCTCCATCCCTGGGATTCTCCAAACAAGAATACTGGAGTGGGTTGCCATTTCCTTCTCCAATGCATGAAAGTGAAAAGTGAAAGTGAAGTCACTCAGTCGTGCCCGACTCTTAGCAACCCCATGGGCTGCAGCCCACCAGGATCCTCCGTCCACAGGATTTTCCAGACAAGAGTACTAGAGTGGGTTGCCATTGCCTTCTCCGATTTGTACATACTAGAGATGTTCATTATGGGAGGTTCTTTACTAACATTTTATTAATATTGCAAACATTTTTCTTAAAGGAAAATTTAAGGGGACATTTACAAAATTAAACTAAATATATTTCAAGGAGATCCCTACGAATCACAATTTAACAGCTAGAAGTCTAATGTTTTTAGCAAAAGTATTTAACAAGTACATTCTGTAAATGGCCAAACTTCAAAAACAAAGAGAGCATCTAAATGAATTTTTTTATAATATTCTACCTAGCAAGTTTAATCAGTGATAAAATTACTGACTAAAATCATCTAGGAAGCAGATTTATACAAAGGGTTGATATATAAGAGTATGAACTAAATTATATATATATATATATATATATACACACACACACACATTCATAGACATACATTCACTCATACACATACAACCCTGTCTCATCTATAATTATTTTTATGGATGGATGGATGGAAGAAAGAAAGATGAGTTTATCTGTACTTCAAGTTCCAATCAAACACCATGAGATTCTTTCCTTCTAGCCTTCTTCCTTTGCATATTTATAACTCCCTTCTCCAACAATAAGAAATCTGGCTTCTATTACTTCATAAAATATTTATTTACCATGTACTCGACCCTGGTATACAAAGAAAGTAGTTTCGGGTTTGTTAACCCATAGCTCTGTATGAAAAAGGAAAGCCTATAAACTGGGTATTTTTTAAGTGGTCTCTACTGTGTTCACAAGTTTTGTTACTTTGCCCTCACACCAAGCCACAAGTAATTACGTAATTCTTTTGACATCCAGTTGAGTTCATTTGTTTCTGTTTTAGCCTGTTTTTGTTTTCCCTTTTTTCCTCTAACTTTATAAATTTTTTTACAAACATGTGAAACACTGGCATAGTTCCAAAACTCAGAAAAATACAAAAAAGTGTACTCAGTAATGTCACAATCTCCTCCATTCCTTTAATCCCACTACCGTTGCTCATTTTTTCCACCCTGTTCCTATTCACTGTGTCTGCAGTTTCTGGGTTATCCTTCCTGTATTTCATTTGCAGATAAGTGTAATTCCCTATCCTGCCTTCTTTCTTATATAAGGTAATATAATATAGATGCTCATTTGTACTTTGCTTGTGGCACTTAACCATATATGGTTAAAATCCTAAAAATCCTAAAAATCACTCTGTATCAATTTATGGAGGTTTCCTTGTTCTTTTATACATATGCATTTTGTTTTCACTATTTTACGATTTATAAATAATGCTGCAATGAATAATCTTGTCCACATGCGCTCTTGTACTGCTGGAAGCAAATCTTCAGGGTCGATTTCCAGAAGTGGAATTGCTGGGTCAAAATGTAAATAGGATATTGCCAAAGTCCCTTTCAAAAGAGTTGTGCCAATTTGCATTCTCACCAGCAATGTATATAGGAATGGATCACAGACATTTTAGTGATGCGGAAAAAAAACTTCTCAGTTACTAAGTATAGATAATTCACTTCTTTCCTAACAACTTCACTAAGATATAACTCACATACTTCAGAATTCACATTTAAAGTTTACAAATCAAAAGTTTTCAGTATATTCATACCTGTGCAACCATCAAATCACCACTGAATTTTTAAAACATTTTTGCCACACAAGACCCTCAAGAAACCCAAATTCATTAATAGTCGGTCCCCTTCCTCCCTCAAACTACTCCCGTCACCCTTCATGGCCTAGGTAACTACTAATCTATTTTCTATCTTTATAGAATTGCCTATTCTGGACATTTCATAGAAATGGAATATATGTGATCTTTTATAACTGGCTTCTTTCATTTATCATGTTTTCCAGGTTCAGCCAGGTTGTAGCATATATCATTACTTCATTTTTAGGGCCAATTAATTCTCCATTATATGGTATACAATACCTACATTTACCAGTCAGCAGACATTTGGCTTATCTTTTCTTTTTGACTGCTATAACAATGCTGATACAAACACTTCTTTTTGAGTGGACATGTTTTCAACTCTCTTCGGTATGCACTTAGGAGCAGAACTGTTGGGTCATATGGTAACTCTAGGATTAACATTTTAAGGAATGGCCACGCTGATTTTCAAGGCAGCTTGTACCATTTTATATTCTCACCAACAGGATAACTCATTTTTTAATTTGACTTATTATTGGGCTTTCCATGTGGTACAAGTGGTTAAGAATCTGCCATCACTGGAGAAGATCAAAGAGACAGGGGTTCAATCCTTGGGCTGGGAAGATCCCCTGAAGTAGGAAATGGCAACCCACTCCAGTATTCTTGCCTGGGAAATTTCATGGGCAGAGGGGCCTGGTGGGCTACAGTCCACGGGGTCACAGAGTCAGACACGACTGAGCACAATGTTACTACAATTGCCACATCACCTTCTACTCTAGTTCTAGTAACTGTGTGTGTGCTCAGTCTCTCAGTTGTGTCCAATTTTTTGTGACCCTATGGACCATAGCTCACCAGGCTCCTCTGTCCATGGGATTTTCCAGGCAAGAGTACTAGAGTGGGTTGCCATTTCCTCTTTCAGGGGATCTTCCTGACCCAGGTATCAAACCGACATTTCTTGGGTCTCCTGCACTGGCAGGCAGATTCTTTACCACTGTGCTGCCATAGAAAAACCCTCTAATAGCTAGCATAAACAAAATAATTTTAAATGTGATAACGTTTAATATACGGCATCTAATACATATATATAATACATGACTTATGCAATGACAGTTAATGAGGATTATTAAGTTAACGAAATAATTTTGGCCCTTCCAATTATCTGACCTTTGCTCTCACATGCCTGATGAATCTATTTACTGAAAGAGCCCCATTACTTGCTACCAAAGGAACAACACAGAGTTAGTGAATATTCACTCCCCTACAATCAAAAACACTTCCCATGTTGTAGTCCCACTACTCTCTTGGGAAAGGATAATTTTTGTCCTTTAACTTGTGTTTAGCATCTCAAAAGCCAGTCTTAGTGAGAGACATCATAGAGTTTTGAGGCCCAGAAAAGAAGGGGACCACAATTCCCACCTCCTTCTGACTTCAGGGATTTGTGGGAAGAAGAAGAAAAGGGATCTAGTTAAGTGGTTAGATGTATGTCCTGAAGTGCCTTAGATAATAGACTCCTCTTCCCTCACTCTCTTGCTCTGCAAGGAAGCCAGTTCTTGAGTCATCCTATGCTAACTGGGGGTTCAGTGGTATCAAAATACTAGTTGTATTACCATCAACAAAGTATGAAAATACCCCTTTTCTCACAGCTAAGAGTGTTTGTACTTTTAAATTTCTGTCCATCTCACAGGCTGGCATCTCAGTGCAGTTTTACTCAGATTTCTATTATAAGTGAGAGTGATTAACTTATCAAATGTTTAAGGGAAATTTTTATAGCTTTCTGTGAGAACTATCTGTCCATGTCTTTTACCTGTTTTCTATTTGATCTTTTTCTATTTTATCTTTACATGAGGTATATTAGCCTTTTATCTATGATATATAATCCATATTTTCTCCAAGTTTTCTATCTTTTTGGCTTTGTGGGTTAGTGGGGTTTTTCTGCCGTGCTTCTTACTTTAAATTTTTATAAACTCAAGTTTACCAATTTTTCCTTTTCTTGCTCCTGAATTCTGAGTCACAGAAAACCTTCTTTCTACCCAGATTACAGAAGAATCCATCCATGCTTCCTTTTTGTAGTCATATAGCTTCATCATTTACATTAAGGTCTTTGGTTCATTTGCAATTTATTTTTCTGTATGATGTGAGGTATGAATTTAATTTTATCTTTTTCCAAATGATTAAGCATTTCTTAAAAAGTCCACCTTTACCTCTCTGAAATGTCAAGTTTATCATGCACTAAATTTCTGTATGTCTTGGGTCGATATCTCAATTTTCCTATTCAATTTCACTCTTCTGTCTACAGGACATTAAACAAAAACTGAATCTGCAAATGAGGTGTAGTTTAAGATTCCTTCCATTCTAACAGTATGGAGGTTTTTCAAAAAACTAAAAACATAAATGCCCCATGATCCAGCAATCCCATCCCAGGCATATAACCAGACCAAACTATAACTCAAAAAGATACATGCTCCCCTATGTTCACAGCAGCACTATTCCAAACAGCCAAGATATAAGAACAACCTAAATGTCCATTGACAGATGAATGGATAAAGAAATTGTGGTATATGTGCGTGTGTGTATATATACATATATGTATAGTGGCTATTAGTGAGCCATAAAAAAAACAGATGAAATAATTCCATTTGTAGCTACATGGAGAGACCCAGAGATTATCATACTAAGTGAAAGTAAGTCAGAAAGAGAAGACAAATACCATGATATCACTCGCATGTGGAATCTAAAATATGACACAATGAACTTATCTATGAAACGGAAACAGACTCACAGACATACAGAACAGACTCGTGGTTGCGGGAGGAAGGGTGGGCAGAGGAGGGCTGTATTGGGAGTCTAGGACTAGCAGATGTAACTACTATATATATAACGGATAAACTACAAGGTCCTACTATATAGCACAGGGAACTATATTCAATGTCCTATAATAAACCATAATGGAAAATAATATGAAAAAGAATACATATATTCATTGGAATCACTAAGTCACTTTGCTGTACACCAGAAACTAACACAACATTGTAAATAATTACTTCAATTAAAAAAAAAAAAATCCTTCCATTCAATAGGCAACACTTTAAAAACAAATTTATACCACATCCATAGTCAGTCACTATTAAGTGAACATGATAAAACTTATTGGCCTAATCATATACAACTGACTATTAGGATTTGCTGATTTACAAATATTACCTTAAAACTTTTGTCCATCAATTGATAGTTAATAGAACCACCAGACAGATACTGGCTTAGTTTGAAGAGCAAAATTATTTAATTAAATGTATTTAAACAGTTTTCTTAACTCTAAGCATAAACATTTCATAGCTCCTCCCCACCTTTCAATATCAATTTTAACCATGACAGTCACAGATTTATGACTAGATTTAATAAAAGTCATATAGAGAAAAGTAGTAAAATGAAGACCATGACAGTATTTTGCTCATATATTTCTAAAATGAGAGTCATACTAATAACCTAACATATATCATTTTCTCTCCTTTTCCTATGAGCTGTCCTTGCTTAGCTATAAATCCATTCCCTCTACCTGTACACCTGATGCATCTTCCTCTGACCTACTCAAACAATTCTCCCTCTCCTTATATCATCAGTTCCTTTTTCTTCCTAGTGACTCATTGTCATGTCCATATAACATGCTGTTAACTCAATCCTAAAAAAGATAAAAATTTTAAAATTGCTTTTAATCCACTTACCTCTCCCCAACATCACACAGCTATACCCTTTTTTTTTAATACCCCTTTTCTTTTTTTTTTATTTAATTTACTTTAATTGGAGGTTAATTACTTTACAATATTGTATTGGTTTTGCCATACATCAACATGAATCCACCACAGGTGTACACATGCTCCCCATCCTGAACCCTCCTCCCTCCTCCCTCCCCGTACCATCCCAGTGCACTAGCCCCAAGCATCCTGTATCGAACCGAGACTGGCGATTCGTTTCTTATATGATATTCGTTTCAATGCCATTCTCCCAAATCATCCCACCCTCTTCCTCTCCCACAGAGTCCAAAAGACTGTTCTATACATCTGTGTCTCTTTTGCTGTCTCACATACAGGGTTATCATTACCATCTTTCTAAATTCCATATATATGTGTTAGTATGCTGTATTGGTGTTTTTCTTTCTGGCTTACTTCACTCTGTATAATAGGCTCCAGTTTCATCCACCTCATTAGAACTGATTCAAATGTATTATTTTTAATGGCTGAGTAGTACTCCATTGTGTATATGTACCACAGCTTTCTTATCCATTCATCTGCTGATGGGCATCTAGGTTGCTTCCATGTCCTCGCTATTATAAACAGTGCTGTGATGAACACTGGGGTACACGTGTCTCTTTCAATTCTGGCTTCCTCGGTGTGTATGCCCAGCAGTGGGACTGCTGGGCTATACCCCTTTTTCTATGCTTCCTACAAGAGCACAATTCTTGGGTAAAGAACCTATACTTGCTGTCTTTACTTTATTTATTTCCCTTTTCCCAAATCCCCTCCCACTAGACTTTTGTCCCCTCCACTCCACCACATCTGCTTCTTTGGGAGTTGTAAATCAAGTGGTCAACTCTCAATCCTCATCTTAACTGATTCATCAGAATCATTTAATACTGTTAGTATCCCCTCTTCCTTGAAAGACTCTCATTTGCCTTCCATGATTCCAGACTTGCCTGGTTTCCTCCTGTATTTCTGGACATGCATTCACAAGTCTCTCTTGCTCATCACCCTAACTTCTAAATGCTGAAGTACATGCACAGTCTTTTGACCTCTTCTTCATCTACATTCACTCTGATCCCATGGCTTTAAATTCCATTTATACTCAGATGTGTACAATCCAATAACTTTTAGTATAATCACACCTGTGCAACCATCAAAGCATCACTATCCATTTTAGAACATTTTCATCAAGCCACACCCCCCAAGAAATCCATATCCTATTAGCAGTCAGTCCTCTTCTCCCCACAATGTATCAGCCCAAAGCTCAGTCTAGATAACCATTAATCTGTTTTTCTGTCTTCATAAATTTGCCTATTTTGAACACTTCATCTATGAATTGTACACCTTAAATGTGTGAACCGCATGGCATGTGACTTATATCTCAATGAAGTTGTTATAAAAGAAGTGAATTACCTATACTTGGTGACTAATAATCATTCTTCCCATCACTAAAATGTCTGTGACCATTACTAAATATCACTGGGAAGAATGCAAGTTGGGCTCAACTCTTTTGGAAGAGACTTTGGCAGTATCTAACAAAACTACATATGTATTGCTTTTTGACTCAGAGGTTCCACTTTAGGAAATACACCTCGAAGATGTGCATCCAGCAATACAAGAGTACATATGAACCAGATTATTCACTGCAGCATTATTTGTAACTGCAAAATGCAGAAACAATATAAATGTCAATACAGAGAAGAGTGACTTCCAAGTTGGGATCGCCAGCTCATACCTCTAAGAGTATCTCAGAATAGAATATTCAATTACTTATTAGCATCTCCACCTAGATGTCTAATAGGCATTTAACATGTATCAATGTGGATTTCCAATCTTATTTCTCAAAAAAAAAAAAGGAAGGAAGGAAGGAAGAAGAAGAAAATGGATGTGTTCCTCCTTCAGTCCTCTCATTCCCAATTAATAGTAATTATTCCTTCTGTTGTTGATGCCTAAAACATCTATCAGTCCTACTTTCAACCTACATTTAAATTTAACCATGTGTTTGTTCTACAGTCTCTTAACTTGCTTCTTCTTTCTACACTATTCTCTATACAGCAGCCAAGGAGATACTGTTAAAGCATTAAGTCAGATGTCATTCCCTCCAATAGCATCCTATTTCATTCAGTAAGTCAAACTACATTACTACACTTCAAGATATCTCCTATTTGTTCAAATTAACTGAAAAGCAATCTATCAATAATTCATCTTAAGTTAGTGCTCTAGGAGTAATGTTATATGAATAGATCAAAAAGAAAATAATGGCAGCCACCTTTTTCAAATGCTTCTAATTAAGCCCAAGCCAAAGAAATAGGGATAAAATTATATTCTTGCTTAGTAACCAATAAGTAGCTCAAAAATTGATATATATTTTTATCTAGAAAAGATAACTTCTAGATATCTAGAACTTAAAAGAGAAGTTCCTCAATTAGCTTAACATGAAACAACACACACTTCTTGGCAATTCCACTATGGTTCCTGTGTTCAAGTTTCCTCAGATAACAAGAGCTCCAATGGTGAGATTATCTACCCTGATATAATCTCCATTTTTCACCCTGGTGAGGCTAAGCCGAAAAAGCTGGGGCAGTACCCCTATCCAGTCCTCAATAAGGAAATCCTATCCTTTCTCCCTTTATGAATTTTTTTTGAACCTAGAATAAATCCTAATCAGTTGGCTCCCCATTTCCTCTCCCCTGAGTTTAGCCAAATCCCTTATAAGTACAGGTCAACAAAAAGTCAAGAGAACTGCAGTGAAGGAAGAGACACATCTGGTCCTCGGAAGACAGCTCTGCCTGTCCTCCTCACTCAGTGAACTAGACAGATTTACGAACACAAAAGATCACAAAAGACAGAGAAAGGTAGAGTTAAAGAAAGGCTCACGCAAGAACCATGAGTTTCAGGAACTATACAGAACTCTACAAATTAGGAAACTAATTATATTCCATCCAATACCAAAGAATGTCCCTGACAAGAATTTCTCATCAACACAGTCCTCACCCACAATAATCAAAAGGGATGATTTAAATTTTTTTTTTCCTCTTTCATTTACAGAAAAAGGCTTCTTCACATCCAGACTGACTAGAATGTATTCAAAAGGATTTCTTATCACAGCATATTAGAGTTTAATGCAACAATATCATTACCAATCATTATAAATTCAATCAACTTAATCCATTCTTTGCCAGAACATTTATATTATTTAATAAGCATCTAAGCACCTGATATACCTTTAATTCACAATTGGCTGGCTTTAAAGTTCATGTTCAAACACATTTAATATGTACAAACTATTTACTTTCATATTTTCTTAAATATATTTTGCTACCATGTGAGAAAAATATGTTCATATTCAATATAGTTCATATTCAATATATGAATATATAGTTCATATTCCTGTCTCTTATACACATCTATGTTTAAGGGAAATTTTTATAGCTTTCTGTGAGAACTATCTGTCCATGTCTTTTACCTGTTTTCTATTTGATCTTTTTCTATTTTATCTTTACATGAGGTATATTAGCCTTTTATCTATGATATATAATCCATATTTTCTCCAAGTTTT